>VURO01009532.1:1610-12854 GCA_015108175.1 Pelvicachromis taeniatus
GAAAGGGAAAAGGGAGGAGGGGGGGGGGGGGGGGGGGGGGGGGGGGGGAATAAGAGGTAGAATGAAACAGAAAGAGTGAAGACAGGAGCAATGGTGTACTTAGCAGGAGTGCAGCAGGATTAAAAGCTCTCTTATCAGCAGAGGGCACATTTGCATGTTGTACAGCATGGAATTTATGAGCTTTAAGCCCTCTCGTTTTCTGGAGAGCCTGGGCTTTTGTCAGACCTGTTGGCGTAAATCCACTGATAGACCAGGGGGAGGTGGAAGGGCGTGTGGAGCGAGAAAGAAGAGAGAAGGGGGAGAAGAGAAGACTGGGAACCAAAGAAGGGGGAGTGGTGAAAGAGGAGAGACAGAGGAGGGGTAGGTTGGGGGTATAGAGGCAGGAGGAACAAAGTGACCTTACTCATTTTTTCTTTTTTTTTGTTTTTGCATCCCCTAACCATCTTATCCAAGCCCTCCACCCACTTTGACCCAGCCCTATTTATTCTGCTCTGCACCGAAGCCTTTCTTCAGTGTTTTTCTCCAACCATATGCTCATTAATAGCCTACAAGACCTGGCCTGTAGTCATACTGTTGCTGGGGTGGCCATCACATAGAGGCACACTAATAATACGTGTGCAAAGAAGAGCTACAACTGATCACAGGTTATTTTTTTTTTCCATTTAATAATTCAACATCGTTCCATTAGAATGAAGAATTCTGCAGCTCCACATATAAGAGACAAGGAAGCTCATTTGAATACCAATCTGAAACGGAAAAACAAAGCAGGCCTTATTATGTTTTAATACTCGATGCTTTGTCCAACCACTGATGAGGTTTTCCTCAAGGAAAGCAATTATTTTTCCTATCCCCCCGCAATGCCCCTATAACTTGCATAATTAGCTTATCGGTTGCATTATTAATTAAAATACCAATGAGGAAGAGCACAGACAGCATAATACCAGTGTCTGGTTTGTGCTAATTATCATTCTTTTGGCCAGGATCTGGCCAGTTGGGTGAGATGAATGTAGATAAAGAGATCTTAGCATGTGAGGTGACAGTAATAATTAGCCTGCCAGCCAGGATGTTTCAAGACTTTCTTGTTATTATTGAGCCATTCAGAGGCCAGGCTCCACCTTTCATGCAGGGTACCGTAACCAAGGTCAGGATTGTCTCTGCGGTTTCAATGTGGCTCAGCAGTAAAGTGGCTAACCTTGACAAGGACTCAGCTGTGAGGGCTTTGGATTGGAGGAGACAGCTTTTATGTAGGTGAAAGGGTCACTGAGCCCAGTCTATCTTAGTTTCTGCTATTCATCATGTCATCTATGGGCTTTGGAAAAGGACATAAGGCACGAGTTTTTCGCCACATAAACCTTAACTATGCAACATTATTAAAGCGAATTAAAAAAATTAAGTTAATATAGGAATTAGAAGCTCCCTGCTATACACATAACTTGTAATTAACTGATCAAAAAAGATAAAATCTTACATTTCAATATTACTCACCAGGACTGATATTAGCCAAAGTCAATAATTTTCAAACAAATCAATACATTCATATAACTGACCTCATTCGGGCTCCATATCTACAGTATGTAATGTAATAAAGCAGAAAAAAAACAACAGAAATCCCAGAACTATGAGTTTGTACTTTTCTGATGACCCACCTCAGCACTCTGTCATTGGGACTTCCTTTGAGGTGCTCGCTCCCTGACTGAGAGAGATGCTGCTTATCGTGGCTCTTAGACAGCTTCTCTGCAGCAGCGATGGGACAACCAGAAAGACTGCAGGGATAAAGGAAGCAAAGCAGATGAATATTACAAGTACATACTGCTGACTGTGTAAATCTACATCACAGTACTGATGTGGGCTGACACATTTGCTGCCCTGCATACATGAATATATGAGCTTGCAAATACACAAAGTGCACAACACCCTAACCTGCAGAGATACACACACACACGCGCGCGCGCGCGCACACACACAAACAACTTTCATACAGAGATACAGTATAAAGGTGTAATGTATATGAAGGTTGGTGTAACAACAGCACTGTTGTGGACAGGCACTGTTCTCCTGACCTGGAGTTCATGATGGTGAGGTGTAGACCCTTTTTCTTGCCTAGAGAGCTAAGTGCTGTAATAATAAAGCACCGGACGCTGCAAAATGGCATAACCTCTCACAGCGCGTCCACCCAAATGGTGTCCACCATCTTAAGACTGTTCTAGTGATGAGGTTTTGGACTAACCAAAATGCGCTAACCCCTGTCATCACTAAGTGCTTTGAGAAACTGGTACTGGAGTACGTTGTAGCCTGTCTCCCCCCGCACTGGACCCAGATCAATTTGCATATCAGACTAACAGATCCACCGAAGACACCATAGCCATTGCTCTCCATACAGCACTGAGTCACCTGGAGCAACAGGGGAGCTATGTCAGAATGCTCTTCATTGACTTGATCGACATCAACGGTGAATGTGTAGAGCGATTGGAGTCCTTCAAGTTCCTTGGCGTTCACATCTCTGCAGACCTGCAGACCGTGGTGTCAGTCAACACCACGGCGCTAGTCAAGAAGGCCCAGCAGCAGCTACACTTCCTAAGGGTGCTCAGGAAGGAGCAACTAAACACCCAGCTGCTGGTGACCTTCTACAGCTCCACCATCGAGAGCCTGCTGACCTATGCAGTGAGTGTGGCACGCCAGCTACACGGAGGCAGACAGGAAGAGACTGCCCTCTTTGTCTGCCATCTACAAATCTCATTGTCTCAGCAGGACCAGAAACATCCTGAAGGACATTACCCACCCTGGCTACCATCTTTTTAACCTACTGCCCTCCGGCAGGTGCCTTAGATCCATACGGGCCAGAACAAACAGACTCAGGGACTCTTTTTCCCTAAAGCTATCACCATACTCAACTTTGCACAAAAGTAATTTGCACTGAAATATCTGCATTGACCACTGCACTGCTAGGCAAAAACTACCCCTACTGCTCATTGTGTTACTCCTTGGACTCTAGCATGAACTCATGTCTGCATTTTAAAGTGTCACTCCTGTACGGTGTATTTATATTATTCATATGTTATGTTATTTTATTATATAGTTTCTTTTAATGTGCTAGTACATGTGGACTTTTACAGAGCTGCTTTTTAATCTCGTTATACTGTGTGTAATGACAATAAAGGCTTTCAACTTCAACTATATAAAAGTACCTGCGGTGTGTGTTGCGGTTGCTGTTGACATGGCCCTGACCGGTGCAGCCAGGAGTCGGACACTTCAGCACGTTTTCATGCATGGCCAGAACTGACAAGACACGAAATAACATGGTGAGAGCAAACTCAGAAACAAAAACTAAATAATTAAAACACTTTTCACTAAAGGCAGAGTATGAAAACCACAGAGGTGGGATTTGCTTATTATTACATTTGTTTTTATTTCTTATATTAATATTTTTGGTCTTTCTGCAAACAAACCCACCTATATACCGATCTTTGAATACATAGCTGCACAGACTGTATTGTATAACCCCAAAATTCCCAATAATAGAATAAAACGTTGAAATTAAATTCTACAAAAGTAGAATTCAATTACGTATTTAAGGGCAGTTCTTTGACTGAATTTCACTGTATTTAACCAGTGCAAATCAAAGGACTGCTTTCTACCAAACGGATATACCAAATCATGGAAACTGTGACTCACAAGACGTCAGAAAACCTCATGACACTGCAATTACACTGATATTACAATTTTAGTAGAATTCATATTAACTATTTTTTCCTGTGCTAAGCAGCTGGAATAACAAAGAACAACAACAAAACCTCACTCTCTGGGGGGATCCTGTCCTTGTGCGGACAGCCTGACAGGCTGCGGTGGTGGGGGTAAAGACCGGTCACATGACCAGTGCCATCACATCCTGGTGTGGGACACTTGTTCTCTCTCTTCTCTGGCCTGCTGCTCTCTGGGTCAGAGTTGGATAGGACGGTAGAAGAAAAAGGAAAGGAGGACAGAAAGATGGAAGGCCACGTGAAAGGAGAGGGAAAGGTGGGACAAATAAGGTGCACAAAAGCAAGTGGTTAATGTCATCAGACAGTGTGCTTGGCTGAGCATGAAATCCAGACATATTCCCAACATCTGCACAAAGCCCACACCATCTGTATCCCCCGACTCAGGGCTTATACATCCCTGTAAATACACCAGGTATTCCATGCATTTGTCTAAATGTGATTTGTATGTTTATTGAAATACTTATAAAGATAAAATACTATATAAAAAAACAATAAGCTAAACAAACTTATCCTGTTGAGTTGAATAATCCCCCCCCCTTCCCCGGCTACATTTGCACAACACTTTCAAAGACCCTGTTTAGATCTTGGACAAAGCAGCGCCTTACAATACATCAGAAGAAATTCGCACCACTGCACTGTATAATTTACACATAATTAAAGATGCCTACTCCTCCCCACTCCTATTGGAGGTAGGCCAGGCAGTATCAGTGGCACTGGAGAGAGGAGAAGGGTGCAAGAGGATGGTGTGCTGCTCTATTGGCCTTCAAATTGAATGTTAACGAGACACGCATCTCCTAATTAGCGTTGAGAAGAACAGGAACGTCACCGCAGGAGGGAGTTAAGGCCAAGGAGAGGGCAGCACTACTGGGCATGTAATCACACTGCTGCTATACTGTGAGAAGCATGACAAGCGGGCAGTGTGCCAACTGTGTAATACAAGGCCCGAACACACGTAGCATGTAAACAAACACTCCATGACTGACTGTGGAACAACCTGTACTCCTCCTTTTTCTCTGTTGATATGTTGTTGTCTCTCCTGTGCTCTCTCTCTCTCTCTCTCTCTCTCTCTCTCGTGCTGTCATCCTTTCTTGCTCCCTCTTTGAGTACTTCCTCCCAGCTCTTCATTGAAGTCTATTCAGCTGGAACCACTTGAACCCCATTACAATAGAAAAGGGAGGATCTAAACAGAGCTCTCTGACTCATCTCTTATTTGGTACACTGTGTTTATTTGCACCCTCTGCTCCCAACATTACATTTAGCGCATTTAGCAAAACTTCAGAAAAACATTTCTGTATGCTCGCTTATTGGTTGTATTCCATTAATATCATTGTGATATTTTAAAAAAAAGCACTTGCGTTCTTGTATTAGACAAAATAATGAAAGAGCACCTTTGGTCTGTATTCTTAATATAAAGATAAAGCCAGGGAGCAACTGGCCATTTTAAAGCTAGCAAAACCTAACAAAAGTAAATCTGTCAAATTCTGCCACTTGCCTGTGATGTTTTCTTGGGCATGAAAACTGTTGGTTTGTGTAGAGGTTAAAAAAACAGGAAATGTTCATTAGGGGTTTTTTAAGCCTCAGATGAAAAGGTGCCAGCTGACTCTTCCTGTCAAATGCTAATGACATCTGGGTCTAGTTTCACAAATTGTAGAATTTCAAGAATTGTGTAAGTCAAACTTAGTTACTTTTGCACACATTATAGCCTGTGAGAGATATCTGCAGTAGATGATCAATCCAGCTCTGTTCAGTGTAAAGTACTTAAAGCCTTTGACATACGGGTGCTCTTCCACTGTATGAACCATGGGCAGACACAAAGTGGCGCTAATATTTACAAGAACACTCCCCTAACACAGGACCGTTCTGTTTTAAATGGCGAATAAAAAAAAAGTCAGTGGAGAAGACGTGCTCAGTGCATGGGGTTTTCAGAAAATTTTAATAGAAAGGGAAAATTGTAAATTTGACACTAGCAATACTCCTAAACCTACAAAAGGTTGTTGGCAACCTAGTACGTTTGCAACATAGTACTTCAGTACCATGTGCAGCTAATGTAGCTTTAAAAAACAAAGATATAAAAAGAAAGCGGATTAAATGTGGCTGATGTGCTGTCTCCCTCAGGCAACTTTCACAATACCTTCTCAGTCCCTGTTGTAGCTCTGTCCGCCCCTGTTTGCTAATTCCCTCTGTCATACCTTTGCTAAAATAGCTCTTGCGGATGACGTCCAGGTGCTTGGGCCTGTCCTCCATGGTGAAGTACCGCTGGTGGTGGATATCTGGGGTGCGGAGCAGCTCTCTGGGTCCTGCTGGCTTCACCTGCTCTGCCTTCAGGGCAATGGCTTGCTCTAGTAGGCCCAGGTTCCCTCGGGTCATGTCGAACATCTCTGACTCATCCGTCAATGCTGAACGCTGCGACAGGCTGTCTTCATCATCGCGCTCATCATCTCCATCCACATCGTCAAAGTCTTTGTCCTCTGACTTATCGGATTGTACCTCGATAATGTCAGGAGAGGCTGAGGACGAAGCTTTGTGGATTTTGTAGTTCTCCCCTCTGGGAATGGGAAAGTAGTCCTCCAGTGGACTGGCCCTGTGGGAGCTGTAGCTTAAAGGAGGGCTGGCCTTATAGTTCTGAATTGAGCTAGCCTTATGAGAGTTGTCTTGTGGACTGGCTCTGTTCTCAAAGGGACTTTCCCCGTGTGAGTTGTAGTCCTCCAGAGGACTGGCCCTGTGGTCTTCAGCCTTGATGTGTGTTCCCTGAGCTGCTGCGGTGCTGGTGATGGTGCAGATGGCAGTTGGCACATCAGAAATGGGCAAAACATCCCTGTGCTCCTCCTCATCTGCCAGAGTGCCCTGCCTCTGCTGCACTGGCACTACTATCTCCTCTTTTTCATTGTTTTGACCTTTGAACTGTTCACACTGGTCACTTTTAGTCAGATACTGTCGCCTCATGTGGTTGCTCATGTCTTCATGCTCCCCTTGCTCATCCTCCACGTCAGCTGCCTCCTGCTGCAGAGCAGATGACTCCTTCATTGCTTGAACTCCATGTGGCACCTCCTCATCTTCCTCTTCTCCTTCATTCGCGTCCCTCTCCTGCTCGTCTTTTTCTTCTTCACCCTGTGTAACTGCCAATGTGACATCCTTCTCAGTCTCCAAAGCAACAGTCTGCTGAATGGCCACATTTGGAGAATTGTTGTTGTTGACACAGCCCAGGTGGAGGAGAGAGTTGGCTACCTCCTCTGTGCTCTGTGAAGGAGAGTGACACTCCTCAGCTGCAGGTGCCGCTGCTCTGGGCTCAGGCTCGATGATCACACACTCCTCCTCTATTGGAGCAAAGATGAAGAGGTCAGAACAGTGACACAGAGGAAAGCGTGAGTCACGTGGTGACTTCAGGCTGTTGTCAGAAATATCTTTATCTCCACTTGTATCACTTTTATGTCTGCTAAGTCTTTCACTGTGTATATGTGACATAAAAAGAACCTACTGTTACAAAACTGTAGATGTAAAGCAGTTTGTTGACAGAGAAAGACACTCACAAAGTCCTAGTGCTACTAGTGGCCATGATTTCATCTTTTCTCTAAAGGCTAAATCAATAACAATCAATGAGCCTCATGGACTCATGGATAAGAAAACAAGAGGTTCCTAATTTTGAAATATATATAAACAACAAAGAGTTTCACAAATGATTATGTTAAGACATGAATATTGGTAAAGGGTCACGTCTACTGTCTCTGATACCGGCTCTCTATTGTACTGGAGATCTGCTGCTGCTGCTGCTGCTGCTGCTCACTAGAGCCAACATAGCCATACAGTCAAATACACAGTTCTGCTAATGGAAATATCAGTCTTCTTTGATTATAGTAGTCCTGACTGAAATGAAGAAGCAGGTAGTGAGGAAGTTGAGTGGGGTCTAATTAAAATACACTCCTGTGGGAAATGTATGATCAACCAATTTGAGAGCTTAACCCATCCAGCAATTACAGTCGGGATATCTTGGCCTTAATCTGTTTCAGTATTGAAGTACATGATGAATATGAGCTACTTTGATGATGTTGTTAGTTTTCATTGTGCTCATTACCCCTCTTTGTTATCAAGAAGCTACATTATATACCTTCATCAGCTGCAAAGTTCTCCTCCTCTTTATACGTCTCTTCTTCCTCTTTCTGTTGTGTCTTCTCCTGCTGACCGTTTGTCTGTCCACCCGGTGTGAGTTCTGTCATTTCCTCTCTCTCCTCCTCCACACCTGTGTCTGTCTCCTCCACTTCCTCTTCCACCGCGGCTCCTTCTGTTTTCTCTCCATCTTTCTCTCCCTCGCCCTCAGCCTCACTGCTGGCATCACTCTCTGCACTGAAACCTTCATCTAGGGCTAGTTTCAAGGGGTGGGACTTCCTCTTGGAGGCAGGCCGTTCTGTGTCCTGTTCTTGTTCCTGCTCTGCTTCTGCTTCGTCTAGACGGCGCTTTCTTGCAATGGGGCAACCCAAAATGCTTGTGAGGGGGGAAGAAGACCAGAAGAAAAAAGAGAAAACAGAATCAAGAAAATCAAGGTGGGTTATAAGTGAAACCACAACCTAACATGTCTAACAGAACCACAGCAGGAGGAGGCAGGGTGTTTTTTGACATGAAAATGGATGGAAGCTGCTTTTTTCAGTATGAATCAACACGCCTGAGGGGGGCGCCATGCTAGCTCACTCAGATATCACAACCAATCTCAGCCAATTGAGTGGAACGTTTAATGAACAACTCGTATGGAGAGGCGGGCGGGCGATGCAGCAGAGGGTGAAATCCAATAAACTCCTTCTTACGCTCACCTGGGAGACGCTGAGGGAGTCTGAGGGACGATCTATAAACAAAGTGCATCTCAAAATTGCCTGCTGAACAAATACACATGTAAACAGATAGCTAATATCTGCCCCTCAATAAAGAGGAGTCACAAGCCAGTGAGCTGCCCCGTGTCTCCCAGGATCTCCCAGGGCAAATGACACAGACAATGAATGGAGGGACGAGGAATGAGGCTGGAATAACACCTGAAGAAATCACATTTCACCACTGCCCACTGAAAGGTTTATTACATAGGTTTAGATTTAGATGCTCTGGGAGTCTGGTATGTGACATAATGAATGTGCTCTATTTGCAATCTGATTCAGTAAGTATCTTTAAAACTCATTCATATTGTCTCCATCTGCAACTTAAACAACAAAGAATCAAACTGGTCTGAGGAACCTGAGAATCTGTGCCGCTTACCATTTTGTTCTGTTTTTCTATTTTTTCTATTTCTATCTTTATTTAACAAATAATTAGAAGGAATTATGGGGATAGCAAAGAGTGGGAGAACTAGATTAATTTTATGACTGGAAGATGTAAAAGCAGGAAATGTGGAAATGGAAGCAGAAAAACGTATACTCAATCAACTTCCCTCTAATTTGTGCTTTTTCTCTGGTCAGAAACACTTAAAAACACTTTTCTTGAACCTGATCTGGATTTCTTCTGATCTGAATGTAAATAACTTACTGTCCACTACATCCTTCTCCATTACCACTGCAAAAGAGGACCATTTTGCTCATTTCCACCTGTTCTGTGACTTGACTTCAGTAACTTTTTACTATTAACACTGCAAAACTAAAAGATGTAGCTTACCTCTGCTTAACAAATGGAAACGCAGGGTAACGTCTAGCCTTGCTGTGTCCAAAGATAAGTAATTAAGTTGATAAGAATCTTTAAAACTCATTAATCAAGAAATCATTTGTTTGCCTGTAATCTGAATAGCACTGTTTTATGCCAGGAGAGTCCCGTTGTCACGGTGAGGATGCAGGAAAGCCAGTTTGGGTTCTCCAAACTAGAACCCAGGACAAAAGTCTCCCAAAACCACTTCTGTGAACTGTGGTTTCAAAGTGCTGTTTGGATGATTTGGGGGGATATTGCCATGGCTAGCTGTAGTTAGAAAATAGCTATTTCACTCAGTTTTGTTCTTTATACTTTTTTTTATTTAATTTTTTTTTTTTTCATTTCATTTGTATTCTTTATGTTAAGCTAGGAAACCAGCTGCTGGCTTGAGCTTCATAATTAGCACACAGATATAAAAGTATTGATGTTCTCATCTAATGCTCAGTATTACAGCAGGCAATGCTGAATAAAAGCACAAAGCAGATGATATGGGACAGAGAACTAAGAGGACAGACAAGACTGAGACAAAGGACAGAGAGGCAGAGGGTGGGGTTTTTAATCTGCCCTACCTTCTGTGTCGTGAGTATCTCCCACTGATATGGCCAGAGCCATTGCATCCAGGGGTGGGGCAGCTGGATGGGATGGATGGAGGTTAGAGATATGTTTAAGACATGGGTGCATTTTAGTCCCTGTGCAGTAGCAATGATAAACACAGGCAGCAAATAAAAAAGAAAAGGTCAATTAAAACAAACAAAATAAAGTGAAGCACAGACATGCAATCTGAGCATATGTGTCACACAAATGCACATGCACAAAGATACGCCCCCACTCTTCCACCAGACACACACATAATGCATGAATGCAGGTGGCATCATGCAGGAGAAAACATAATATTCTCTGTCATACATCAACCCTGGCCTATATCCTGTTACTGTGAGAGATAAGGATCAGCCGAGGCCTGCTGTAATTTCCCCTGCTCTGCTCTCTTCACCAGTCATCATCATCAGTTCTCGCTCACTCTATTTTCTTTCTCTCTCTCTCTCCCTTTCTCTCTCCTTTGATTCAGGTTGCTATGACCCCTCAGGATGGCTCATTTCAATTCTCATTAACTTCCCCCAGCAATTGCCCTTTATTACTCCAATTATCCTTATTATTAATTTCACTTATTAAAAAATGCTGCATTTGCATTTTAAATCAGCCACTCTCTGGCCTCTTTTTTTTTTTTTTAATCCCAAAACCTCAAGTATTTTTTTGGAGTGCTGAGTAGAGATCAATGCTCAGAGGTGAAGTGTGACAAAATGAGAGAGGATGAAAAAATCATTTAGAAGGAGGGCAAGGAAGGGCGATGATTGGCTTTTGTGGACTCTGAAAGCTGGTCCCTGGGTGGGAAACTATGGAGAGGAGCT
Source organism: Pelvicachromis taeniatus (assembly GCA_015108175.1). Taxonomy (NCBI): domain Eukaryota; kingdom Metazoa; phylum Chordata; class Actinopteri; order Cichliformes; family Cichlidae; genus Pelvicachromis; species Pelvicachromis taeniatus. The sequence continues at coordinate 12,427 of VURO01009532.1, forward strand.
AAGGGTGGGAGAAAAAACTAAATAATAGCCCTTCACAGTCCTCTCTTCTTGTGCTGCATCCTTTGATCAGACTGCAAAAAGATCATACACCGTTTTCATTGGGTGTACTGTATGTGTTCATAGCAGGAAACAGCAAAAGGCTGCAAGAAATCAGTAGCAGCCTGTTGGAAGCACTGACCACGAACGGAGAAGTGCTGATAATGAGTATTAGAAAAAGAATAATATACAGCGTCATCTAAAGACGCAACATTAGCAAGTGTATGAGTGCCAGGGTGGGGAAGATAGGAGGTGGGGGTTTGGCGGAATATATAAAAGAACTTTATGAAAGGGATTTGCACAAAGATGAAGGTGTTTCCTTACCTCAGCTCTTGTCCTACAAGCTCAATAGGAACTGGGGGGGGGGGGGGGGGGGGGGGGAGAACAAAGGT
>VURO01009532.1:19978-33474 GCA_015108175.1 Pelvicachromis taeniatus
TTTTTTTTTTTTTTTTTTTTTTTTTTTTTTTATAAATTAAAATTTTTTTTTTTTAAATAAAAAAAAAAGGGGAAAAAGAAAAAAAAAAAGGGGGGGGGGGGGGGGGGGGGGCACTGTAAAAAAATAAGCAATTAATAGCAACAGTTTTGCTTCATATGTGTGGGTCTGTGCTTTGCAGTCACACAGATAGGCTGGTTTGTAAGCAGCATCTATCTAGCTAATAACTTCAACCTCTCATTCAAATACATTTACCTCTGGCTGCAGGAAACTAAGACAGCAGGTCCAAAACCTATTGGTGATGTCACAGTGGCTATCAGGTCAAAAATGTAAACGTTTTAGTCCCCTCCTTGTTCAGAGTTGCTTTGAGAATGGTCCTAGTCTGGATTTGTTTTGGCTGAGTTTGGAGATTTCCGAGAGGACTGTCAGACTGATGAGAGGCCCTTTTGTTTTCAGAATGGAGAAACCTCCTTGAAAGGATGGCAGAGTGGGTCAGACGTTTCAGACATGGCAGAGCAGGTTAAAGAGACGAAAAGAGGTGTTGGTGGAAGGGAGCATTTTTCTCCTCTGCTGATAAGGCAGAATATCATGCACTTAAAAAAAAAAAAGTATGAGCAGCTCAAGGACATCCTTTTGAGTTTCTTTTTTTATTGTGTTTCAATAGGAAAAAAAAAAACCCTGTGAAGTGAACTCAGCAGTAGCAGGAAAACGCTGAGCTGTGCCACGCTGAGCTTAACTAAGCTGAGTGGGGCCGAGGCGAAAGATGGGCAGGGCCAAGCAGGAGATGTGATGTGCTGTTTGATTCATGTTTTTTCTGTCCAGCATGGATGTCTAAAATCCCCTGGACCCTAAGACACACACACACACACACACACACACACACACACACACACACACACACACACACACACACACACACACACACACACACACACACACACACACACACACACACACCTTCCCTCTCCATCACACTGTTGATTTACTCCTCTCTCTCTCTTCTCTGGGGTTCCTCAGTTGCCCAGCGCTGCCATTATCAGTTCTCTGTAAATCAGCCATGTTTGACGAACCTGCTCTTTCAACCTGGGATCAATACCAGGTCGTTATCTGGCCAGCGCTGGCTAATAAAGGCAGGGCCTCTTATCCACCATCTGGAAGAGAGAGAGACACACACACACACACACACACACACACACAAGCGATAACCGCTCTGATAGCTTTAGCAAGAAAAACACATTCTAGCAGTAACAGGACCGAGCACTCTGTTCTCTCCATAACACCCTGTCTGTTCAGCCTGACAGCGAGAGCCAGTAATATTAATGCTGATACAAAGGAGTGCTGCACACAGACGCACACTTGAGCATCTGTTTGGTACATTTCTCTCTGTTGTGGTGATTTTTTTTCCCTTTCCCTCCTCTCTCTTCTCAGAATTGCTCTACAGTTGCAGCGACCCACAGAAACGAGCAAAGTTCCTTTTTTCATAACAAGGCAATCATTTTTATACATCACAGGAAGCCCGATAACATCCACTTCTGGGCTGATAAGGAAGTAATGTTACCTCCTTTTGACCTCTAATTGTCATGCCCTCATTTGAGCCAATCAGAAGGATTTTTGTAAACTGTTTTTTTTTCTCTTCTTTTCATCAGAATCTGATTAGCGGTGATAGAGAAAAGTGTGTGATGCATAAACGGACGTATCTGAGGCGGCGTTCTCCACTGGTTTCATTACACGTAACAGCTCGGGGCGTTTTTTTTTCAAAAGATTAAAACTATTTTAACATAAAGATAAAGTTGATTTGACACATGTCAAACACACAGAAAGGAAACAATCATGTAATTGTCGCTGTCCTTTTTGTGTTTTCATACACTTCCTCCTGCTCACTGCATCACTGTGTCTCTCTCTTCATGCTTACCTTCATACGGTATTATTTTCTTGTTTTATTTTGGAGGGAGGCAGGAGGCACTTCCTGCTGTTGTTTTTTCCTCCTTCTTTCCTGATTGTCTCACCTGTTTGTATTTATTGTTTTTTTTTTTGCTTTGGGAGTTTTTAGCAGTGGTTCTGTTTTGGCACACATTTTCTTACATCATTAGGATGTGCTGGTTTTCAGCTTGACGTCCCTGTAATTGGACGTGCGTGACTACATTTAAGTCAGGAGTGTTGAAGGTAAGGTGAAGACGCCTGAGAGGACATTAGTTTTTAACACAGTGCATTGTGCCTCCGCTCAAGGACTTTTATATATTTACTTTTAACTTATCGTAAATATTTTAATTTCATATTTAAAATGTTCTGAGGGTCAATTTTAGTCTAGATTACTTCTGATGGCATCACTTCCAAACTCCTCCCACCTTTGTACACAAGTTGTGAAATTTGGTTCTGGTTGGATATCGTCTCTCCAGAATATTTTCATCTTTCATCATATTTTCATTCAGTCGCATTAGTTTTTATTTAGTTATTGTCTTGTTTTTGTTGAGGGGGGAAATTACGACAAAGAGTTTTGATCAAAGATATTAACACTAGTTTAGAAGGACTGAGAGATCTGAGCTCAAGGAACAACAACACACATACAAAGAGTAGTTTTGACACCACCCCCTGCTGTGGATCTTTGTTTTTCTCTCTCGGTATCCTTTGCTGCGACCTGTCTGTAGGAGATTAACTTCAGTGTAATTCAAACATGTGTAAATAAGTTGCTCTTTATGTGTGAAGTCCCTATTTTTATCTCTGTACGTGCATTATTGATCGTCTTTGGAGGAGCGTCGGCGTGCAGTGGCTCTGTGGCTCGATGGATCCAGTGTGTTCAGACCACTGCAGCTGCTGCTTTCTCAGGACACTTTCATCACTTCCACCAACACGGAGACTGTCTGAGTGCATACGTTCGACCTTAAACACGAGGGGAGGATGTGTCAATAAACAGGCGACACCATTATAATTATGGCTGTTGTTATTATCAGGCAGAAGCGAGACAGAGGACTGTAGAAGTTAGGAGGCGAGGGATTGTTGGGTGACTTTGCCCTGCAGGTGTGACAGAGGAAGTTCAGCTTATCAGATTGATGGAGACTGTCTCGCTATTGGGGGGGATAGGTAGGAAGGGGGGAGGGGTGGTGGCAGAAAAGTGTCTGTCGACTCCTCCTGATACCTGCCTCCCTGTCTGAGATGATATGGGAGATAATATTGATAATATTAAACGCAATAACTGTGTCTCCAGCTCCCCTCCCTCGCTTCAGCCCCTGCAGGATAAAATCAATGTGCCATTCAATGTGATTTATAGCTGAAAATAATGGCACTGTTTAGGCGGGGGTGTGAGTGGGGGGGAGGAGGATGCGGCGTGTGTGTGTGTGTGTGTGTGTGTGTGTGTGTGTGTGTGTGTGTGTACAGTATGTCTTGGCTGAGTGTTTGCGTGTGGATATGGTTGAAAGGTGGACGTGACGTGAAACTGGATGGTGCATCCTGTGTGAATGTGTGAATTTATTCGACGGTGCACATCCAACCAGCCTCTCAACTGTTACATTAATAATGGCGGTGTGTGAGGGCATCACGTGGTCATGAGGCGTTTATGGCTGGTATCGATCGGGTGCTATCGCTGTTTATCGGAGCGGGAATGCAAGGGTAAACACGGCCTTTGTGCAGACAGCCGAGGCGTTATCGGGGTGGAGGGTGAAGACGGGGCGGGATTTGGGGAAGGGGAAAGAGCAGGCGAGAGCAGAAAATAGGGAGAGAGGACAGAATGAGGAAGAAGGAAGAGAAAAGGAGTTGTGAGGACGACGATTCAGATTCTTGTCTTGTTTTTGTACTAAACGTGCAGTCATGGGGAAGCTTCATTAAACCTTTGTGGCCTTCCAGTTAATTCACCCTGGCAGAAGTTGAACTAAAGCAAAAGCAGAACGTGGGAGGAATTTGTGTTTGTTAACCAAAGCTAATCAGAAAATGTCTTTGAAATAAAAAGAAAGACTGAATGAGACGTGTTTTTCTCCCCTGTCCCTGCTTGTGGCAAACCCCCCACTCTGGGTTTTTTTCTTACTGCTCTGGTTTCTGCATGACTTGTGAACGAGTGAGTACAAGAACACAGCTCACCAAGTGGCTCATAATTTAATATTCTTCTATTTTTAATGATGAAATAAACTTAAAGTATTGTGAACATTACTTTGTTTTGAAAAATTTCATTTGAAAATGCGTTTTATTCCATGTGTGCGTGAATTTACAAACCATGATTACTCAGTGGGCTCGGTCACTTTGGAACTATTATCAAAACCAATTTCCCTGAACATACGTTAATAAATGGAAATAATCTACACTTATGACTAATCGATGCATAATCTTTTTGTGAGAATATTTTAATGTGGCAAATTCAGAATCATTCTTTCATGTTCTAAAAAGATTGGCCAGCTTGAATCACTTTGCATATACCAACATGATTAAACTACAAGCAAACCGCTGCAGAATGAAGAACTAGTGAGTGCCGCTTTGGTCAGAAGGAGATTTCCCGTATGAGAGCAGCAGTGAAGTGCCAGCTCACAGCAGAGCCGAGAGAATGACGTTTATTAAGTCAGATAAAGCATGTAATGAAGAGCTGGGGTGGAGATGGGTTGCAAAGCAGCTAGCAGATGAACAGCAAGGCTAAAGCTGCTCTCTTCACGTGTCACCTGGTTGTGGATGCTCCCTGAGCCTGGTTCTGCCACAGGTTTCTTGCCATTAATACGGAGTCCTCCCCCCATCATCTCCATGTGTTGACTTTAGCTCAATGAGGTTCTCTTTTTCATATCATACGCTGCAAAAAGGTGAACAGGTGCTCTGTAATGAATTTAAACTGAGCTGAATATCGAGATGTTTGCGATCTGGTTCCGTGGAGTCAGCTTTTGAGTCACTCTAACCCTTGGCCTGATGATGGTGTAAGAGCAGAGAGCAAGAAGAGAAAGATCTCCAGGTCAGATAGTCTGAGAGCTGTGATGTAACTATTAATCTAATCTAACTAATCACGAGTCCCGTTAAGAAGAAGGGACTGAGTGGCCCAATGAACTGCCCGATACCAGCTACACAGGCAAAGTTCAGGGTTCACATATCTCTGGATAAACACACACATGCAGATACTCATATTGAAGCAAGCGCACACACACACACACACACACACACACACACACACACACACACACACACACACCACCTGCAGAAGCACACATCTTTGATCAGTGAGCAGGAGGCTGTGTAATCAGCTTGATCAATGGCAGGGATATCAGCAGTGATTACAGGAACACAGCCAGCCTCAGTCTCTGCTGAGGGTGACAGGTCTGCGGGAGGAGATGGAAAGATAGAGGAGGAAAAGAGGAGCACATAAGACGAAGACCCACCTACATTCACTGAAAGAGAACTAGAGGGAAGGGTGGATGAGGAGGAAATGGAAAGCTGCTGGGAGAAGATTTGGGAGAGCGAGAAAAGTAGCAGCGATGAAGGTGAAGATGTTGAGTCTTTGATTCTCCTGAGTTGTAATGAAAATCAAAGGGTCCATCTCTGCATGGCGAGGGGTTGTGTTACACGGGGAGGGAGGCCTTTGATCAGCAGACAGGAACAACTTCTTACACACACACACACACACACACACACACACACACACACACACACACACACACACACACACAGGTTTTGATCAGGGTGTTTGTTTTAATTGGTAGTCTTTCCGTTGTGTATCTAGAGCCCAGAACGCAGGACTCGGGAGGAGGCCCGGATGATAAAGACGTTGAAGGGGAGGAGCAGGCACCGATGCACAGCGGCGCGGAGGAGGAAGAGGAAAGGGAGGAAGAGCAGGAGGTTTTACAGTGGAGGGGTCCAGGTCAGTACACTTGCAAGATTTCCATCATTGGGTTGCAACAGAGCTGTGAATTCTTGGTCTGACGAGTCCTGTTGTTTTTCTTCAGTTAGATAAACATCGCAGGAGGTTTCAACCAATCAGATAACTAAAAAAAAAATCGTATTTGCTTCAGAAATGACAGTAACCGCTCGCACAAAAAGGCTGTTGTGAACAGGCTTTTTACAGTTATTCTTCACTTTCAAATTCAGTCATTCAAATGTGCAATAAATTAAACACAAGCCTTTTTCACAGAAGACGTTTTGATGTGTAAACAGGATTCGGTGGTGCACAGCGATGGCTGCTGTTTCCCACCATGACAGTAACATTATGAATCATTAATTCAATTTGGAGTCAAACCCACCTGACACCAGAGACCGGCCAGTGCTAACAAAGCTTTATAGAGAGTAAAATAAACCAGTATAATCAACATATTCCTCAGAGCTCAGCTGGTAATCATCTGGCCTGTTATCACAGCACATGTTAGCTGATTCCCGCAACTGTCTTTTACACATTCAACCCAATCAAGAAGGTTTCCTGTTACACAGTGGACAGCATATGTGTAAGAGTCCATCTTTGTCACGCTAGTTCCTGTCATCCTCTCTGTCACTAGACATCAGTGTGTTTGTGTGTGTGATGGAAAGGAGGGGGTGAATACAGCACAGAGAGGACAGCAGGTTGATGGGGAAATTGTTTAATGTACAGCAAAACTTTCCCAATGAGTACTAAGTTATCTGAAATCGCAGTTACCACAGATACCAAATGACCCCGAACATCTGTAATCCTGCTGAGTGACCGCTGACTAACACGTACCTTAAAGACATTCAGAAACAGGAACATTTCTTTGTTTCAAAATAACACATAGAAAGGTCAGGACAGGCCAATAGTGACCGAAGGTGTCAGTCTTACAGCTACAGATACTGTAAACGTGCATCTTGTAGTTGTTTTTAGTTGGTTTGAAATTAGTCTGGCGTGCTTTTTATTCCATCGATTGACAGTAATATTAAGTCCGCAACACTAAAGTGAGGAAATCTGAAGTTATTGTGGACTTTTTCTAAAAGCTGCAACACCACAAGCGTTCCTGCTAACTCATTTCTGGAAACTGTATATTTGTCAGTGTTTGTAACGAAATGATCGGTGAAATGATCTTGATTGCTCTTGAATTTATTTCATGGTAATTTACGATGGCATTGGTTTATAGTCAGTCAGTCATGAAACCTCCAGAAACAGTTTCATACAGGTCAAATTAATGCAGTACGATGGCTTTATAATAGGCGGGGCAAATGGAGGTGTTTAAATGCTAAAAATATGGTTGTTTTGGCCTATTGGCAGGTGGACAACACGATGATGTCATAATATCTGTTACAGATGAGAGCCTTCAGGGCCTCACTGTGTGCCCAGTTTGGTTGCTCCTGATCGTGCAGGAGGAGCTTGTGGGCAGATATTATAGAAAGATATTTACAGCCTGGTGCAAGAAACTCTGGTTTTTATGGACACTTTCCTCCTTAACACCAGCTGTACAGAAGGTGAATTCTTTTCTTACTCACCAGCTTGGATTTTCATAAAGCCTAAAGTTGGCTTTACAAGCACGGCTGCTTTGATTGGCCAGTCCCAGTGACCTCCAACGGCGATGCTGAGAAACTCCAACCAACTAACCATCATTTCAGCTCGACACATGTTCTTGAGAGGACTGGCCAAACTCTGTATTTGTTCAGACGTTCTTTAGTCACTCGCAAGTGTCTTTCAGGGTCCAATGTGTTGTTCTGCAGCGGAGATGTGGGTGTGACAGGCCAGGGAAAATGTATTCAAGTCGTAACACACACACACACACACACACACACACACACACACACACACACACACACACACACACACACACGGCTAAGAGAAGATAACAAGTAAATCGCCATAATTTTATTATTTATTTCCTCTCTTATCGAGGTTTGTTTGGTTATTTATTTCTCTCTGTCTGTTGTCTTCAATGAGTTAAACAATGCAAGAAGATTACCACACTATCTCGCATTATTTCCTTTTCAAGCTGCACACGTTTTATGTACGTCTGTGCATGTAGTGCTGAGTGTGTGTTTACGGGTGTGTTTGTGTGTGCGTTTTAATTCCTCTGCTGGGGAAGAGAGGATGTGTTCATTATCGTCCTGTCCCAGCCTTGTCCCTTTAACAGTAATTGGAGCGATATTAATTGCAGCGTGGTGGCTGGTTGATGGTAGCACCATGATGCTGCACTGATACGGCCCTTCTTTCTTTCTTTCTTCTTTTTTTTTTCCCTCTTCCTCTCCTCCTCACAAACTAACTGTCGGGTGAGTAAGACGGGGGAGGGAGGGGGTGAGGAGGAGGGGGTGGGTGAGAGAGTAAGGAAGAGAGATAGCCCCTCTATCAGCTCCGGAGCAGGCGCTGTCTTTATCAGGAGCACGATTGGCAAAAAGGAAACTTTGACCGGTCTGAATTTTTCTCTTATCGTCAAGCCCCCCTCCCCTCCCCACACCCTCCTCGTCCTCTCCATCTCCTCGTCCTCCCTCCCTCTTTCCCTTCCTCCATCCATCCACCTTCTCTTCCTATGGTCTCTCCATCACCACTAACAATCCCATTGGTCTCTCTCTCCTCTCCATTCTCCACCTCCTGAAGAGCGTACATCTCTCACTCTTTTCCCTCCATCTTTTCATTGTTCGTCGTCTTCTTTGTCTTGCACGTCACGGCCGGAGTGGAGTCGCTATCGAGCGCTGCTCCTGTTCGTATGCAACATTCGCCATGTATGTGACACGGGATGTTGAGAAGAGGTGTGTGCGTGGAAATAAACAGGGTTTTAGGCATTCCACTTGTTCTTCCCAGTTGTACCTTTTAGACATTTAGAACCAGAAGTTTGAAGCTTTAAATCTGACGCTTTAGCTGCTCTAGGTCGTTGGTACAGTTGTGTCGCTGAGCATAAGACCTTCTCTGTGCTATTCATAGTTAACTCTATGAGATTTAAAGTGGATAATTCATTTTAATGTTATAATTCAAATGGATGAAACATAATCAAAACACCAATAAACATGCTTTAATGTCCCCTTTGCAAATGTAAGATATTTGCCACAGGCCTGTGGAGTCGGTCCTAAACATGCTTCGTGTGCCGATGAGTTTGACGTAGCGCTCCTTCAGTGCTGTTTTCAAAGTTGACTCCTCAGCTGTAATGATTGTTCAGCAGAGCTGTGAAGCCTTTAACCCTGCTCTGTATGGATCAAAGCACCTGTTAGCATTGAGTAACACCACTTTACACTTTGCGAACTTATGAACTTGTAACCACTTTTCTTACTTTTCTAATTGTATCAGTTCATCTAGAAACAATCAGCAGCATCGATCAGTTGTTGGCATTCTGAAGGCAGAGCTGAGAGATTTATGATTGTCAGTCACAGAAATTTAGGCAGCTGCAACAGTTTTTACCACGCCTAATCTCCAGATTAGACATTTTTGAGACTGAATTATTGACTGTTTTGTGAGAAATATTGTGCCACTCATTTTACACATCACATTACAGGACCTGGAAAGACGACTGTGCCCTTTTAAAACAGACAGGCACAAACGCATGCGCATGTTTTCATATCTTAGTGGGGACATCTCATTGACATAATGCTTTCCCTAGCCGCCTACCCTAACCCTAACCATCAAAAATGAATGCCTAACCCTAACCCTTAGCCTAAACCTAATCATAACCTAATCGTAACCCTGGCACTAAAACCACATTTTGTGTCTCAAAAATGCCTTCAAACTCGTGGGGACAAGCATTTTGTCCCCATAAGGGCTGTTGGTCCTCACAAGAATAGTAAGCTTCCAATTTTTGGTCCCCACAAAGCTTTGTAAACACACACACACACACACACACACGGAAAACTTTTCTGTACTGTGTGTCCTTCCTTTTTGCCGACCTCTGACCCCTCCCCGTTTTTCTTCATCATATTTGTATGTCCTTTGTAGTCCCACAACATTGTGATCCTGCTCTTATCTCAGTTCAGAATGGGCTCTGTCCTTATGGCTCCACCTATAGCACCCTGTACATGTAGCACACATAACACTATATATCAGTGCCAGTTCGTTACTTGTAAACTCCATGCAGCCGTGTGTTTAATTTCATTGAATATTAATCTGCTAATTATATTTGGAAGCTAAGAAAAGATGAATTCTTCTTGTCTGAAATACAGTAATTCCTAGATATGAAAATTTTAATTTCCCTTTTCGCACACATTCTGTGAACTAAACCGTGGGATAATAATCTCTTAATTTATTCAAACATTTTATTCAAATCAGTCTTTGTTGCGGTCATTACTATTGTTCCCACAGACTGATATTAACATAAAAAACAGAGAAAACAACAACAGAAGATTTCCATTCATCCTCCGTGCCTGCTTGGAGATAATACAGTTCATTACTGGACACAACATTTTTCACTCCACATATTTGACACAGTCTTCTCAGTGTGTAATGAGTTGTTTATATGTCAATCTGAATAAATTCCTTAGTCATAGATGATAGTCGAGCCGGTTCTTTTTGTGTTTCTCTCTTTTCATTTTTAGCTGTTTTTGCCAACAGCGGCTATCAAACCGTTGGCTTTGTGGCTTCCATTGATATGAAAAAAAAAAAAATTAAAGAGATGATAACTGGGAATGGATTAGAGGCTTCAGCAATTTGCCATTTCTTTTCGTCTTAAAACAATCAAGATGATGTCTCTCTCTGTGTGTGTGTGTGTGTGTGTGTGTGTGTGTGTGTGTGTGTGTGTGTGTGTGTGTGTGTGTGTGTGTGTGTGTGTGTGCGTGCGTGCTCAGCCGTTTTGATGAGGGTGGTGGTGGCATGGTGTCTAGGAGAAGTCTAGGTGGGAGTTGCTTGCTATCAGGGATGGCATGATATGCTAAAGCCGCCTTTTTAATCTACAGTGTGTCCACACTGCATGATATGCAAAATAAATTATGAAGAGAAGAAAAAACTATCATTTGAGTGACCTTGCAGGCTGGAGGGTTTGATATTTTCTCCCTCACTGCTTAAAATTCTTGATATGCAAATGGATGTCACAGTAATCCCTTGTCATTCTCTGGCTGGCTGGTGTTCCCCACACATTATAAACTCATTGTCAGTGGGCAAGGGGAGCATATCACAAAAGTTTCATGTGTTATATATATGTGGTGATGGATGAAATAACTGAAATGAACTTCAAATGTCTTTCCTGTCATGGAAACGTCATGCCAGGATCCTCCGTGTACCCAATAAACCGAGTGACTTTGAGCTGTTAGAGTCTTGGTAATACAAAGTTAATTAACAAATCAATTATTGGGAGAAAACTCATTTCAGCTATTGTTTAGTTGAGCTTATTCAAAATCGCCTAACTGGCTAATTGGCAGAGTAATAAATTAGAAAATACATTTTTGTAACTTGAAGTGTTTTCTCCCTACAGCCAGGTTGAATGTATAATCCTGAGGCCATCGGTCTACAGCCGCAGCAAACAATCAGCTCGTTGCTTTGATTGTTTTCCGAATTTAACGTTTTGTCTGTAAAAGGCCAGAAAATGTGAGTCATAGTTTAACAAAGCTCCACACAACATAAAATGCATGGAACTGTAAGAAAATTATGACTCAGTGTAGGGAAAATGTTATTCTGCAAATACTTAACCCTGCCCCCAACCACAAAGGTTCACATAAGACAAAAAGACGTTCTGTTTCCCCAGAAATGAGAAACTGGATCTGAGGAATTTGTCTGGAAATGTAATAGAAGTATTGCTGACTAAATTTTTTGCACCTTATTTGAAACAGCCATGGCTGGCGGCTTTATGTTTTTGGGCTTTACACTGTCCCATCCCAATCATGTGAGCGCAGTATCTCAGGAATGTGTTCATTTAGGCTCAAGGATGAACAAAGGTCACTTTGACTGCACCTCCTTTAAAAAATACCGTCAACATAAATCTAGTTTTTGCAATGAGTACCGAGAGTGCGTATGCATTCACACAGTCATCTAAAAAGCCTTAAAAGTTAACACGATCAAGTAATGACATTTTATATCACTGATATAATGAAGCAGAGCAAGAATGACACTTTAATTATACCTTTAACGTACAGTAAAGTACTGGCAGCTACATTTGCCAGTGTGAACTGTTATGGTGTACCGACTAAAAGCCACAACAGAGGCTTCTGCAGTAAGAAAAAGATCAATACTGCCAGGTGTTTGGTTAGCATTAATCTGCTATTCCTAGTTGAATCTCCTGTTGATTACTCTAGATTTATACCATAAAACCACCTTTCCTCATGCGGGTTTCACTCTGTCCTCGTCCAGGTGAGTTCACTTTTCATTTTCACCAACAACTCAGGCAAGTGCTTACCTGCTTGCCCAACTTCCCAATTCTTTCAACATTTGCTGTGAGTCTCTTAATAGCCCCTTTACAATTACGCAGCAGTAAGGCCAAAACAATCTTCAACGACAAGAATCAGAGAAATTTAAAAAGAATTTAAAATCTCCATCACAAACCTCCAGCGAAAAGTAAAACTTTTACTCATCCAATCAGCGCTCTTAAGACTGGATAAGAGGCTGGTTGTGACGAGCCGGTGACTCTTAGTGAAGCAACAGACATGAAGGAAACCTCCCACTGCGGTCGCACCAGCCCCACTCTCATTGACGAATGTGCCATAGATCACACATGGATTGTGTTTTAATATCAGGGGGGAAAAAGCCGGCCCTTGTACAGAGACCTCTGGGACAGAGAAGATAATTGATCTCCACAGTGAGGTCTTGTAAATAAAAGGCACATTCACGAGTTGTTTATTTACATTTCATCAAATGCTAAGCTTTTCGGTTCAATTTTAAAAGCAAATTGCATTTTCCGTATTGCTTCCGAGCCTCTTTAAGTTTGCAACACAGATTATAAAGAAGGTCCCCTCACCCTCTGACATCTTCTCTACTCCAGAGGCTCCGAGAAGCCAGCTGAGTGAGGCGAGTGCTTTCCTGCTTGCCCAGCACTCCTCATTCCTTATCCTTCTCTGCAGAGTTATGTAAATTACCTCCAATAAAGCATTATAATGGCAGGCGTAATAATGGTTATTATTATTTACCAGGCGCTGTGTGTGGCTGCATGCGTGTGTCTGTGCGTGTAGTGTGGATGGGTGTTGGCTTATCAAGCAGTAGTTAATTATAATGGAGCATGAAGGCGCACTATATGCATATTATCACTGCTGAGAGTCTAATTTATTTGGGCTGAGAAACGAGAGATGTTGGTGGTGTCACATTTGCATACTGAGCATGGCAGCAAGCCCCCCACCCCCGACAGGCCCACCCCTCCCTGAAAATCACCGCAGCACAAGGTGCTCCCTCATCACTTTGTCCACATGTGATAAGACCTTTGTTTCTCAGTTTGATCCATCTAGTCATGGATGGCTGAATGCAGCAACTGCAGGATAAGATGTTTGTGTAAAAGCTTCCACTTTTCTGCTCTGCTACAGGCTTGCTCGTCTCTTTTTGGAGCTATTTATACAAATCCCAGACCTCCGAGTCTGATATCTATAGACTGTCATCAGGAATGCAGCACAGCAGCCTGCAGTGTCCGGTCCACATTATTATTTCACAATCCAAATGACCAGAAATGCATAAATACATCAATATCAATCAATACAGGAATAAATATAATGTGAGGCAAGTGCAA
>VURO01009534.1:14667-29830 GCA_015108175.1 Pelvicachromis taeniatus
ACAGAGGTCATTCAAAATGAACTGCTCATTTGTTTCCATTTTAGAAATTGAAGTCTTTTAAAATTTAACTACATACAGCAGCATTCAAATAAAACACAATTAAACTCTGTGATTGCATTTACGTGCCATAAAGTTTTTTTTTATTTTTTAACCTCCTAGGACCTGCGTCCACATATGTGGAGGTCACATTTTGGGTTGTTTAAACCAAAATACAACATTTTGCTCTACAAGGGCCTGATATCATGTTAACGAGGACATTATGCTGCCACTGTTCAATCAAAATTTAAAAAGAATGTGATCATATGTGGATCTCATTTCTCTCAGAAATAAAAATCAGGTAAAAAAAAAAAAAATCTTGTAATTCTTTGTTTTTACATTCATCAGGTCCCAATCAGCCCAAATAGCAAAGAGAAAATAAAAATGCATGCCATGAACGAGTTCAGGTCTTAGGAGGATAAAGAAAACATTTTCTTAATAAATGCAAAAATATATGTGCAATCTGAAGTACAGTCAAAGTTCAGTGTCAAATAGAATAAGATATATATGCAATCTAAACAAAGGCATAAATAAAGCACCTTTACTCTGTCTTCTTGGAAAGTTTACTGACATTAACAGGAGGCAACAAAGAATTCTGACAGTGGATGAGGCAGATTTAGTGTGTGTTCATGTATTTTTGTGCGTGTGTGTGTGTGCTTGTTTAAGTGTGCACATGAATGAGTGAGGTTGTGTCTATAAGCCTTTACAGGAGTATATGGTGGATGCAATGAAGAAAAGTGAGCAGATCAGGATTCTGAAATTTGCTCCTTTTATTTGGTCAAAGCATAGAATAAGTGAGGGAACGCGTCTCTGCCCTCCCAGTTATTTCAGGGGTTAAAAGATCATTTTCAAAAACTAAAACATATACTGAAAGCGATAACCAAGCCCTCCTTTCTTCCGTTCATACGCCACTTCCTTTTTCCGTGTGTGCTGTGTTGCTTTTTTACAATTACTCTCATCACGAAACAGTTGCAGCAGAGAGACTTTTTTCCTTTGTGCGCCAAAATAAATTACCTGGAATAAACAGAAATGCTGGAATGTTCAAGTAAGTGCTGCTGTTGGCATACTTCATTTAGATCACATTAGCAAATCTATCACCTCTGATCGTGTGTCCCACGAAATATTTGTTCGAGTAGTTTTTGTTGGGTTTGTGGGGATTTTTTGCTCCTTTTGTGGGCACGATTTTAATCTAGACTCTTGCATTCCTTTGTTTTGGCCCAACAAACAGTGAATGTATAAAGAAATCTCCAAATGATGCCATCTTTAACTCACATTTTATCATTCTTCTCATTCAGCACATTGCTAATTAACCATTAGCATAAAGAAAAGTGAAAATGCCGCGATTTCTTTCTCTCCACTGCGATAACCCCGCGACTTTGGGAGGATGGGCTAGCCGTAAGGTTGTGAGACAAACAAAGCCTACCCTGACCCCGTGACCCCACCGTGGGATACAGCTCACCACAGATGGTGCAACAAAGACCTTCATAAAAAGCCCTTCAGGGGTAATTTGTTGTTTTCACTTATTGAAACAATATTTCACATTTTAAGAGCATTTTCACATTAGGAATTTTAATAGATTTTATAGTAGAGAGCCATGGCACTCAAAGACTCGTGAATTTAAATCTAAGGGAGAAAATGTAACAGCAAAGGTGGCGCTGGGAGTATTTCAAGGCAAAAAAAAATGTTATTTGGGGAAAAGTCTGCAAACTTTATGTGCTTTTTTAAAATTAAATTTGACAGGAGATCTTACACATGGCGTTTTTATGGACCTGTGACCACTGAAATTTCAATTAATATAGAAAAAGCCTCAAAATAACTACACAAGTAAGCGCCATGAAGTGGCAAGACATGCTTTTAGGAGGATTTGGTTGCTCCACAGACAACATGGCATGGGTACACTGCCTCAGTGTTAAGCCTTTTACATTATTTACATTTCTTCCAACAAAACATACGACACAAAAATTAACCTTTGGACAAAATTTCCACCTGAAACAACGTCCAAAAACTAAAGTCTAAAAGAGCAAAACTGAATAAATTGTGATTACGGCAGTACCAGATCAACTTTTCATTGCCTGAGCCATAATGGACATTTTAGAAAAAAACAATGCATCCTAGCAGTGATGTGAACTTCCCACTCTACCAGACACCAAGAGGCGTCACCTGACCATTTCACTGACAGCAATTTTTTAGTCTTTAAGCTGTAAAAATTCTCATTAAATGCAGTTTTTAAGCCTAATCCCTATTTTGTTTATTACCTTCTGCCACAATGTGGCTCATAAGGCTATAACAAAAGGGC
Organism: Pelvicachromis taeniatus; assembly: GCA_015108175.1. Classification (NCBI taxonomy): domain Eukaryota; kingdom Metazoa; phylum Chordata; class Actinopteri; order Cichliformes; family Cichlidae; genus Pelvicachromis; species Pelvicachromis taeniatus. Next base: position 17,000 of record VURO01009534.1, read on the forward strand.
AAGACAAATTGTTTTCCTGCATTTTATCAATAATCAGTTAATAAACAAGCAAAAGCGACTCACAGTTATGTGAAAAAGAAAATGCGCTCTCTTCAAATTGTAAGGATTTAGGTTTTTAAGGTTTTGTTTGTTTGTTTTTATCAGGAAAAAATTAAAAAATCAGCTGGTCATAAGCAAGTTCTCCAGTGATTGGTGTCTCCCTAATATTGTTGTGGAGGAATTTTGGCAGCATTGTTCAGTTGTTGCTGACATTTGTTTATGCACGGCTCTCTTGAGGTCCCGCCACAGCATTTCATGGACTTTGACTGGGACACTGGAACACCTTGGTTCTCGTCAGTCTTTCTGTTGTAGATTTACTCTTCTGCCTGGGATGACCTGAAAAACAACACAACTACATTCATTCACCCATTCATACAAGCACTTTCTTTCTATGCACACATGTAAATGCTTTCTATCTAACATTGACACATATTCATACTCTGATGGATGCATCAGCGAACACCTTGGGGTTAGTATCTTGAGAAAAGATATTTGACATGCAGACCGGACATGTTGCCATGTTCCCTTTAAGGTGATGTGGCTTTTTCCTGGCAACCCTTGCATACAAAGCCACACTTGTTCTGAGTTTTTCTGATTTTACTGTCATTAATAGTAACATTTAACATGGTCACGGAGGCCTGTAGAGTTTTTTGGGTTTCTCTGAGCATTGCAGTCTAACCTTGGGGTGAAGTTGTTGGGTCATCCACTTCTGGGAAGACTGGAAACTATGGACTTGCAGCTGTTTGGAAATGACCTTATACCCCTTCACAGATTTATGAGCAGCACCATTTTCTTGTCTTTCATCCTTGGCATGGTGTTAACACTCACCTGACTGCTCCAGACCAGCAAACTGACAAAACCTCTCTCATAGGGGTGCTCACACTTTCTGTTGATCAGTTTATCAAGTGCAACGATGAGTGGCTGCTGCTTACTCTCATTTGGAATAAGTAACGATGTACTTAGTTTTTCACACACTCCTTTGGCTCTTTGCCTCCATTTTTTGTTAAAAAAAAAATGACACAGTGTAATATGTTGTTTGTTGCCTGAGATTTTAGTTACCTGATTTTTGAAGCTGCTGAGGACCAGTTGATATTTTATTGTGCCCTGAGAGTGTCCTTTCTTATTGACATTATTGTAAATACATGACCAAAGACAAGAAAACAAAAACTGATGGTGCAAGGAAACAACATGAAGGAACGAGAAACTAACAGGTCATGTGACACAGCAGCAAGAGAGGAAGTGAAGCCAACCGATTTCTCTGGTGGCGCTGATACTTCCTGTTTAACTTACCATGGATCACATGGAGCACACGTATGCACTGGGGTAACTCTGACATGTTTCCTCATGAACGTTGTTTTGAAGTTGTTTAAAATCTATAAGAATGCAACAGTAACATAGTTAAATAAAGATTATTTCCTCAGATTCTCCATCTTTGTTTGGAAGTTGATGTAAACGTATTAGTTTATACAGTTTGTTCATAACAGGGATCTAAAATGCCTCCACCACACATCAGAGAGTGGGTTAATACACTGTGAATGTGTATTTCTTTGTCATTTAATTACTGTTTATCAAACAAAGACATGGGCATGCAAATTTACTTAATTTGATATAATTTCATTACACGATGGTGCATCCTGTACTTAACATACTAGCTATATACATATGATGCGAGAGACATTGAACTTTAGTTAGCATGAGCACAGTCATTAATCACCACAATATTGTATCCAGACAATGCATAATAATGTAAAAGTTGAATAAAATGGGGACTTAAACATTTTCATTTCAAATTTACAAAGTGGATTTGTAATATTTAAAGTACATGGCTAGCAGCAGAATTTACCTTTTTTTTTTTTTTTAAAGGTTACTAGCTTCATGCTGTGCTTTCAGTGTCAATTACATTTCATCTTAGCATAGTTATGTTGAATCTATAAGTTTCCATGGTTTGTGTGCCCCAGTTGTGGGACACGAGGTAAAAACAGAAAAGCTCCAAACAAGCTCTCTAAAGTCTCTTACAGTCGTTTTAATAGGTTGAAATGATGCAGGGCGAGGATCATCCTGACCAGCCTATATTTCTTTGCACTACTCATGATGGATACCATATTGTTATTTTGGAGAGTCCTGTTAGCTTTAATGTCTTCCTGTGGCAGTCTAAACTGTGGTATTACAAGTACCAGGACATTTTGACTGTGAGAAGTAAAAAACTTTTGATTTATAAAAAAAATAAAAGAGAGAGAGAAACTGATGTGTGTAACAGACCAAAAGCCCAAATGTAAGCTTAATGCAGCAGAGGTCAGTGTTTCATTTTCTTTTCTGAGTTCAGTCACCGAGATGAGAAATGAGAGACACTGCTTTTGTATCGTTTTAATTTTTTTTACTTGTTTATTTTCTGGAAAGATTTCTGGAAATCTGGAAAGATTTTGTTCATAATAATTATCAATTATGATGACTAAAAGACATCATGTACATGAAGCATTGCTTTTAAAAAAATAAATAAATAATTAATTCATTATTTTTTACATTTTGATGCTTTTTGCCACTTTTGCCAGAAAGGACAAAAGAGAGATTGTTGTAAGCATCAATCGTTATGTTTGACCTGAACAAAATATTACTAAATATCAGAATGTACAGTTTAATACTGACATTAGCTGGCTATATTTGAACTTATTTGGCATTTGGCATGCTTAGCTTTACAGTTTAGCATTCGTAGCTATGATGGGAATAAACTGGGATTAGCAATTATCTAGAGCGCTAACATTAGCTTCTGACACAATCCTCAAATATGTTAACAGTATTATTAGTATTTTATTTGAAGTTGGATAAAATTGCAGGCAGGTTTAAGGACTACCTTTAGTCAGAAATGTTTTTTTTTTATCTTTACACAAAAAAAACACAAAGGCTTTTAATTATAATCCCACAATCGTCCCCTTTCTCAGATCCTGCAGCGGTTGTTGGTGCTCCTGTGGGAGCTGCAGTCACCGTTGCGGTTAGCCGGTCAGTTACTGTTACTGTTGACTGGTCAGCCAGTACTCTCAGAGGGTCACTCAGTGAAACCGGGGCAGTCAGTTGGTGCTGTTAGGACTGTATGCCTCTGCTCTATAGAAGGTCTATAAGATGTTTTTCTGATTGAAACAGTTCAGACGCATTATTTATTTTTTACCAGGGAAAACATGAACCGACACACTGAATCTGATTCATGTGAAACACTTTTCCTCTTCCTCATCTTTTCCTCTTCAGACATCCTTTAATCAGCTATGAAACTTGCTGGCCTAGTTTGTTGTCACAAATTACTCAGACATGCAGATTTAATTAATACATTTTGTTTATTTATAATGAAGCTGCAAGTCATGTGATGTTTTGGTCTGTGAATTTTGTTGTTTTTGATCGTCAGTTTATCATATTTGAGGTTTTCTATAGTTGATTTTTATTATCGCAGTTAGAGTTTTTAGTTGGCTACCTTTTGATATCTTGGAATCCTAATTTCTTTGTAGCGTGATTACCTTTGCGTGCGTGCTTGTGTGCATGCGTGCGTGCTTGTCACTCTGTCTGTAAACACAATTACTTAGAAACTATGATTCCATACAAATAGTAAGTACAAAAAAATATTTAAAGAATAGTTGACCTCTTGACCTCAAACCTCTCCTTCATGGTCAGTAGATTGATCTGAAGGTCAAAGTGACAATAATGCTATAAAGGGCTACTTTTAAAAAACAAATTATAATTTACGATCGTCAACTTTTTCCACTTAAAATTATTACTAAGCATTTAAGAAAATTTTACATCCACATTAAAGAATAATAGAAAATAGTTGTACTTAAAATTATGTTACTTAAAACACAACAAAGAACAAAAGCTTGCACTTTGTGCTTGCTTTTAATGCACTATAGACGTATTAATGTACATTTTAAGAAAGAAAACACTGTAATACACACTTCCATTAATGGTACATAGGGATGTTCCAGGCAACTAATTTCTTAGTTGACTAAACGAGGGAAAAAATTAGACTTACCGACTAGTCTAAAACTGAAAAACACACAGATATCAAGTTTTATTTAAGAACCGTTTGATGCCAAAAACTAAGTAAATAAAGGCATTTGAAACCATTGATCACATTCGTCAACAATGCTGCTTAACTGTCCAACACCTCACACCATGCATTATTAACAGTACACGTTATAATCCAAACAGACAATGACAAAGAAAAAGACTTAAAATAAACCAATGTTATATATGATATGAAAACATGCTATTACAAAAAATGTTCACATATTATTAAATATGACAAGTTAACATTTGAAAAACTAAATTAAAACTACAACTGGGCAGTGGCACATTGTGCCATGCATTATGAATGGTGCAAGCTATTCAAACCACTTCAATAAAAGTTCAGATGTAAAAGAAATTTAAAAAATTATACATCATCCAGCCTTTTCTTCCATTTATCTGAAGTTGGGTCACAGGGGCAGCAGCCTAAGGAGGGAAGTCCAGACTTTCCTCTCACCACATCCTCCAGCATATCCAGGGATACATCAACTTGTTCCCAGGTCAGTTGAGAGATAACATCTTTCCACCTTGTCTTTGACTATCCCGGGGCCTCCTCCCAGTAGGATGTGCCCGGCCAGAACACCATCCACAGCCACCTCAGCTGGCTCCATTCGATGTGGACGAGCAGCAGCTCGACTCTGAGCCCCTCCCAAATTACTCAACTTTTCACTCTATGGGAAAGCCCATTCACCCCTCAGAGAAAATTAATTTCCGCCACTTGTATCTACGATCTTTAAAATAACTAATTATAATAACGCTAACATTATAACATTAATAGATTAACAGCTTTATGGTGTTTCTCAACATGGATGGTTGGTCGAGGACACAACAATTTACCGGCGTTGGATATCAATTAAAATTTTAAACAATCAGATTAAACAACTTAAGTGAAATCTGGTACCGACTAGTGATAGTTGCATGTCTAGTCGACTGGTCGTGCACATCCAAGTAAATATTGCCTAGAGTGGGCTCCCTTAGCAGAAGATTGCCCTGTCTGAGTGCTTCTTGACATTTATATTCTATTCATTTTGTTTCAGTTGATTTCTATCTTCCTAGTGTCCCCTTGTATTTTTTTTTTTTCACATTATCTAGTGTTGGTCTCTGTGTCTCTGTGTTGTGTTAATTTTGTGTTTACTTTGATAGTCCTTTATGGCCCCTGTCTTGATTGTTTCCACCTGTTTCTTGTTACTCAGGTGTTTCCACTTCTCTCATTAGTCCTCAACTGTTTATAAGCAGTTTCACGTGCCTTTCTTTCTCTGCAACAGTGGCTGTTGGTCCTTGCTTGTTTATGGATTGTTGTAGGTAGTTTCATTTCAGGATTGGCTCATCAGCCTGAATAATGGTTGTTAATGTTGTTGTCTTGCCTATGTCTGCATTTGGCTCCCTTTTGCCTGCAATTTCATGATATTTGAGATCTATAGATGGTGACTCAAAACTTCTACATCATACTATAGGTACTGTCTGTCTTGACTTCCAGCCTAACTGGCTAAGACCAAAGTTTTCCATCTTTGTTTGGGCTGCCATGTCATGACCCAGAATAGGGACAATACTATTTCAGATACAACCATGTAGAAAATGGCCCAGTCTCATCTATGGAAGCTCCAAGTGTATGGCTATAAAGAGTGTTAGAAATGTCAACAACAAAACTAAGCTATTCCCTGAACTTTTTTTTCGTGTGGCGTTTGGATACGTGAAGGGTTTGCGAACCACTGATGTAGAGTATAGAGAGAATGCACAATAGTCATACTGTGTAAATAAATATATTTATTTTTCATTAATAATGCCTTTTAGCCTGTTCCGTCAAATATGACTTGATGGGTGTGAAACAAATTGGTCTCCACCATTTTTGTTTTTGGCGCATAGACCATCAAACTGGCAATGTGGACGAGCAGGCATGGTGTAATGGCTTCACATCTGCTACCGGATAGAAACAAAATGGCGACACATGTTAGTGGAAGGCATTTTAAGTCTGCTATAGCTGTTAAACACAGATGCGCCTGATGATGTTAGACTGCTTTGTGCGGGTAGATACTTCCAGAACTTATGTATAGCGTGTCTTACGGCTAATTGCCACATCCTCACCGTGGAGGTGAGGTGAGCAGAGCCACATTTAGTGTTCTTCCCGTTATGAGTGCAGAAATAAGGCGTGTGTGACATTATAGTTAGTTTACCCAAATTTTGTGTTCTGTTTCAAATATTATTAAACCTCCGTATAGTTATTTATTTTAAATGGAACGCGTTGTCAAATGGGCACCCGTAATAGCTCACATTTCCCGTCACTGCAATTATAAAGAAATTAATAAAAACTTAACCATTGATGTATGATGGCATACACATTTTGTTGGTCACCATCGACTTTTTTTAGACAGCTCGCTAGCTTTTGTTCTTGAAGATGGTTATCCTATATTGACCTGGAGTTGTGTTACATTTGTGCTACTTTTAAGTAGGATTCAGTGATATTGGCCTAAATGCCGGTTACCGTATGTTTGGTACATTGGCCACCATAGCTAGTGAGCCTTAATTTGACGAAGCAGCCAAGGAGATCGAAGCAGGATATACGTAGACCGATACCACCATTTCTGTTTTTTATTTTATTTTTTTATCTTACTTTATTCTCCTGTGGGGAAGGCTAGCTCTAAGTTGTATTTTTCTTTTAAGTTTAACTTTACGTGGGGACAATTATTTTAGCGCACAGGGCGGAGTTCGCTAGCTAGTGATATGGCGACCAATTTCGGAAAATTATAATCCTCCGCGCTTTGCTCAGCCTGTGCTAGGCGCTAGTGTTCACGTTAAAGTGGAAAACGTCTATCCAGACCCGTTGATAGGGTCTAGCCGGGACAGCCTTCCCTGTGGCTGCCCAATGGACGACCAACAGGGCAGGTCTACATGTGGAGAATGTGCTGAAGGAATCGCTGAGTCTGTGCTTACAGAGAGCGGTGAAGGTGAGTTACCCTTAATTTTTTTTATTTATATAAAAACACGCCGTTTCTGTTCTTTTCGGACCTTACCGAACAAAGAGGTTAGAGCTCTGAGTATCTTTATTGTCCCGGTTTTTGGAAATCCTGCACTCTGGCTCTTAACACAAAGACCGGCTTGTACCATCCCAAGAAAACACCAGCTTGGAGGTTTTGGACTTCCTATCGGGGCTCAAATTTCCTCCGATTAGATTTTCTTAATTCCAGTTAATGCATTCACACTCGGTTGTAATTGCATTTTCCTTACACCTGTGTGTGATTGTAACTTATTTCACAACCAATTGCTACAATGTAACAAAACAATGAGCCGGGCTTTAGGCGCAGTACAATGTATGCTTAGTCGAAATGTTAGAAAACAAATCCAGGCTACTGAACCGAAAGCCGGTCAGCTGGTTAGACACTACACCACCATATTTGCTTTCCGAGTGCGTAAAGCGAAAGTAAGGATTGCATGTTAAAGCTGAAGTTTCCCAATCTGTGAAAGTTTTCTGCACCGGGGCGTTCGCGGGGAAAAAAAAATGGACAACAACGCGAGACTTCTATACATCGAGGGAAAGGGGAGGAGAGCATCAGCAGCAACATGGCCCAAATGTCCAGCAGCACTCAGCTTGTACGTCGTAGTTTACCGTTTGAATGTTCACACGACAAGATGAAAACGGTTAAATGTAAGTGTCAGGAAAGCCTCAGCTTTTATCTTCCACAGACAATAGATTAGACAGCTAATCAAGTAGCCTGGTCTCACTCACTGCCCCCTCCTTCCCTGTCTGTCATCAAGGGTTAAACACCAGTCATGGCACTAACGTGACATGGTGAAAGTTTTCTCTTTTAAGAAGAACCAACCTGAGATCATTGCAAAGACCGTATGTTAGTAGTACATGAATAATTTAGCTAGAAAGGATATACGGTGTACAAATACAAATTAAAAACTGTGTTACAACTAATATATTACAGAATATAGACTACAAAGAACCAACAATAAAGAAAATAGGCTGCTCTTCTCTGTGTGGTGCTTTGTTGCATATTTTATAAATGCATTAAAACAACAAAGGTGTTACTAGGTTCTGCACTTGTTTAGATAGTAAACAAGGAGTGCGTATAACTTTCCAGGAATTTTTATTATGGTAAGATAGTTTTACCTTTAGGTGTGGCTTGTGAGTTAACATCAGCAATGGATTTAAAGGGGTACGCTGTAATTTTTTACGGTTATTAATTTGAAAAGGGGATTCTGTACTTATAAATATACATAGTGTGTAAATTTATCTTCCAACATGCAGTCAAATAAACAACAATATAATTAATCTATTAAAAGGGCGTATGAGTGGGTTTGCGGTTTCCCCATCGTATTCGAATACAGTGGCTACGAAGGAGATTTCCCTTCGGACTAATGCTGTTTTACATATGTGGCTAGAGACCGGCCACATGTGTAGTATATCAAAGGCAAAGAGAAATCGTAGGTGTTCCTGTGGCCTGGGGGGATATTAAAAGTTTTGCTGCACCATCAGACTCAAGGTAATGGAAAGATCATACCTGTGTTTTATCATTGGAGAAATGATCTCCTTAGAAAATCACATTGTCTTCCTCCTCATTGTAAACCTCATCTTCTTAACTGAAGTCACAGCTCTAACACAAAAACCTACAAAAACATGCTCATTTATTATCCATATTGTTGCAACTACTTTGTCCCTACTATCTTTGGACAGCTGACAAATCCTGCTAAAAAATAGCCAGTTATAAGCTAACATTATGGTAGTTAATGTTTCATTACATGCTCATATCACATGACCGTTTATTTTTTATTTAGTGTCAGAGTCCAGCAATGTTAGCTCCACTTCAAAAATAGTTTAACTAACAGCAGCTAATGATGGCAAAAAAGCGGCGCTCACCATCATTTCAGCATATCCTCAACATCTCATGTCAGTATCGCTGTCATTGGTCACTAGTGAGCTTCTAACTCACTGAACTGTGTCAGATTCCTTTCAGTTCAGTTTTATAGCCTCCTACGGCGTAAATAAGAGTGGAGACCTTTCACCCAACATTGGCAGCTGAGGTAAAAAGTGAACTGAGAGCTTTCCACAGATTGGGGAAAAATCTGGGGGCAGCTCTTGATCTAGTCCATACTAAAGTAGAAACAAGACAGCCATAGGTGCAGTCTAAAATAATAATAATAAAAAATCTCTTGTCCTACAATTGTCACTGTAGCTAGGATTGTCCACTTTAATTTGGAAGGGTAAGAAAACAGAACTGTTGACTGCAATTTGTAATCTACTGACATCTAGCGGAGTGCTTTCACTCCAGATTTCCGACAGGCTTCCGATTTAACTAGAACCTAGCATGATCTTGGGCTCATGATGTAACCAATGCAGACCATTATGCAACAAAGAAACTACATATGCTCCAGATGATGAAGTGTCATAGTAAAACAATATGCCATTAAAATTATGTAAAACTACTTAATATCTGAATCACTTTTATTTTTTAAGATTCACTGTGTAATTAGCATGCAAGTATATTAATTAAATATTAACATCTTTGTTTTTGGTTTTGCGTGAACAACATCATGGCGGCGTCTTCCCAGAATGCATTGCGATTTCCGAATTCTAGTAGCAGGATAAACGTGGTTGTAAAACCACAGTCTTGGGCTCTTTGTCTCCGGTAACACGTATGCGTAGTTCCTAGCCAGTACACCTCGTTTTAGTTAAGGTTAGCTTTCGTTCATAACACGTTTGTTCTCAGTATATGTGAAGTGGCCCTAGTTTAATGCATAACCGGTTTCTGTTTTGCCCCCCCCCCCCCAAAAAAAGTCTAAGCTCATTAGCGTCAGCAGTTCGTCAAAGTGGGAGCAGATTATCACTTTTTAGCAATAATTGAAACCGACAGTGGCACGTGATTGCGCGTGACAGTCACCTTCTCACCCGTGTGTGTAGATGACGTTGTTGCACGCTGGCCGCGTGTTGATTGTATTATAGGTAAGAAAACTAGTCCGCTATATGAAATGTTATTGTGCATACATGCTGTTGTCAAAGCACGCGCAGTCTTATTACATGAATATTAAATATTGTGCGCCGTGTCTCTTATTATGACCGACTCATTGAGACTTTCGCCTTGTTGAAAAGTGGGGGGTCGGACTTTGAGGGGAAAGTTAGCTCATTCAAACACAAAGCCAGCATGTTTAGCTGCAGTCAGAAATGAAATGACTGCATCTTTGGAGAGGGTTAAGATTGACTTTAACAGTCTGCTCCAACAGACACGTCTCTACAGTCGAGACGTCCTACCGACAAAAACATGGCGAGAGGCAAAGCACTCACGAAACATCTGTGCGGCTTCTGTCGTAGCGGCCACCCCCCACTAACAGCTAACCTGCTAATTTAGCTAGCGGCTAAAGTTATCCGGCATCCCCAAAGAGGTGTAAATACTACTTTTTTTTTTTTAACGATTAATCTTTAGTAGTAATAAAAGTGCATTAAAAAAAAACAAAGATGAAGAAAACAAACACAAATGGCAACAAGTATCTGAGCAGGGAGAAGAGACAACTCTAGAAAGTTATGTGCAGTCACGTGATGATCTTTTGAAATGTATTGTAATCCAAAAAATCCTGTTACAGCTGCCCAGAATTAAGGCAAACAGCCTCTAACAAAATAACTTAAGTGGAATAACGTGCAATAAATTAGAGTGCAGTATGACAAAATGTATATTTTAAAAATAGGCAAAATAAACACTAAATGAAAGAATTTAAATAATTAATATAATAAAAATAAAGCAAAATATCTGATAAAGAAATTGAATTTTATAATAAATAAATATTGTACTTTTAGAATCAACAGTAAAGATAAAAAAAATCAAATTTCTATCACTTTGTCTATAATATGTTTTGTTATTGTTGTTGTTTTGTTTTTAAGAAAGCTTATTCTCTGGAAGGAATACTTCTGCTAAACTCTCCTGTAGCTTTAAGCTTGAGATTCTTTGAGTTCCATGTCTCTGTCTCGTTATGTCTCTGGTTTTACTTATGGCATGTGGTAAATGTGTATATAGAAAGAATATAAGAATTATAGCCATGAAATACTATAACGATTTTAGTTTAGACTTGCCTAATCTTTGTGTGCTGATATTCTCTCTGGCTTTATCCAAATGTACTTTGTGTTTTTGTTTTATTTTTCTAGAGAGCTGCAAGATGGCAAGCACAGTGGACAGGACCTCAGACTCCTCCACTGATAAATATTTTTATTTGAAATGGATCAACAGTCTCCTGAAGACAAGCTTCAAAAATGTGCAGGAGATGGGTTCAGGTGATTCATCAGTATGAACATTTACATGCATTTCTATGCATTTGGCTTAGCTCACTTTAATAACATTCGACCTGATATCACAGCAAAATGTAATAGGCGTGCCGGTCCACCGTGTCCATTCCACGCATGCAGAAGTTCCATTACTGCATGCAGAAATTGCATTACCAGCAGGGGGCGATAAAGCCGCTAATGAGCAAAAAATGTGTGACGTACATTCCAGGCTCCTTAATCACTGGAAACGGTTAAGCTAGGCAGCTAATATGTATTTGCGTGTAAATGTGTTAATAATGTCAGTTTAAGTGCTTGATTTAACAAATGATTATTTACATGTTAGCTTGAAATAAAATTTCTCTCTCTGTTGTTACTGCAGATTACTGCAAATTTTGCATGCGTGCCTATTTCACGATCTGGAGAGACAAAGTGTGAAGTGGCCACGGTGGACTGGCATGTCTCTTACCAGTTTTGCTGTGATACCGGGTTGTAACATTAATCTTTGACTCCACTGAGCTGCAAATGAGAGACTGAGCAGCTCTGTAACCCCGCCACCCAAGCTTTTACTGGCCTTAAAGTGTCTCTTAAGCTAAACTGCTTATGTCATATTTTGAAGCAACTCCAGAGAACACAGTGTACATGTATTCATTACTGAGATGTTCATGATAAAGTGTTGTTCAGTGAATAAAAATAGGCTGTTTCAGCTAGAGTAAATGGTGTGGACCATGTAGTTTTAAAAAAACAAAACAACAATGATTCTCCCTCAGTTAACATAACTTGTCTATGTGGGTGATCTGATAGGTGCGTGCCACTGTCAGGTGATGGACTGTGTTTTTCCCGGATCTATTGACATGACCAAGGTGAAGTTTGATGCACAAAGTGAGGATGACTGTAAGCACAATTTCAGACTACTCCATGAGGCCTTCAGCACAAATGGTATCACAAAGGTAGGTATCCATTAGTTCTCTACTAGAATAGCATTAAAATTTCTTAGATCATGTGTTTGTTTTTATACTTTCTCATTGGCATTACCTATTAATCTCTTTAGACTGTCTACAAATCAGCGAGTCATCACTACTTTCTTACCTAAATTTGTTTGCACTCTGCTTGCAAATTTATATATGCAGAAATAATGAAGGTCTAACTTTCCAAAAATGTCAACACACATCTTTACTAAATGCTTAGCATGTTATTAATCTCTGGCTCTCTTCCACAGCATGTCTTTTATCCTGTCTTCCTTCTTTCACCCCAACCGGTCGCAGCAGATGGCCGCCCCTCCCTGAGCCTGGTTCTGCCAGAGGTTTCTTCCTGTTAAAAGGGAGTTTTTCCTTCCCACTGCCGCCAAAGTGCTCGCTCATAGGGGGTCATATGATTGTTGGGTTTTTCACTGTATGTATTATTGTAGGGTCTACCTTACAATGTAAAGCGCCTTGAGGCGACTATTGTTGTGATTTGGCGCTATTTAAATAAAATTGAATTGAATTGAATATCAGAAAGAA
>VURO01009534.1:33793-44672 GCA_015108175.1 Pelvicachromis taeniatus
GCGTTTAAAAGAGACCGGCGGTTGTTGGAGACCGGCTCTTATTCCCTTCTCAGACGGAATTGTCACGGAAATGAGAGGGAAAGAGGACCCAGGCGCGGTCTTTAGACTGAGGTGAAAAGTGCTCCAAAACGTATTCCAACAGTTCACAAATAATACAGTTCCCAATTGTGCTGCTACTTTGCTCCCGAGTGTCTCCTTGTCTGTGGTAGCCCAGTGCACGAGTGGTGCTCCCCAAAACTTGTCTCCGACCGACTCTCCTCAAGAGAAAGTAAAAGACCAGAAAATCACAGTTAGCAGGTTTGTTAGCCGACAGTTCCCGTTCAGTGTAATAATACCACTTTGACGGTCGCTGCATCCAGCTTAAATGCCGCCGGTCGTAGATGACGGCTGATTGGAAACAGCTGGCCGAGTGACGAGACGCGGGAGGACTGACAACAGCACAGAGGTTTTTTTTTTTTGGGGGGGGGGGGTTTAGCAACGTTCCAGTCACATTCCATATCAATTGGTGGCGGTAATGACCGGCGTCTAATTGTCGTGACATGTTTTCAAACTGGCGTTTATTAGAAACCGGCGCTTAAAAGCGACAGGCTACTAATGGAAGATATAGGGTAAACAACACCAACAACACAAAAGTTTTGATGTATTTTTTTTTCCTCTGCATCTTTGAAATGATCTGATTTAAATGTAAAAGAAGTCGAGTGAGAGTGATTACATATTTAACTCTGCGCACTCATGTTCTAGGTCAGAATGGCCTTTCTGTGAAAGTGAAACCATGTGAAGTCCGCCTTACAAAAATAGGTAAAGGGACAAACTTTACAGTTATATCTGCCTGATGTGCAACATTTTAAAATATCATGTTGTTTGTTTTGTAGATTGAAAGATCATGCAATGCACTCAAACAAACAATAATATAATACTGTTTCCAAAGAGCCAGGCGATGAACATGAAAATAAAGTTGAAGTGAATGGTGCCTCATGCAAAGAGGTAAAAGATTTTTTTTTCTCTCTCTCTCTCTCTCTCTGTTCGTCCTCTGCTTTCTGATCTACTACTCTAAAACATTTTAGACTTATGGGCAGGTGATGTGGCTATTCAGCCTGTGAATGGGAAATTACGTGAAGTTTAAAATGTGACATAATAGCTGAACATTTTATTTTTGCATTTCTCTCTTAATTCCCTTTCATGTACTAACACCCTGTTGCCCTTCATAGTTTCCATAATGAGGAAGATGAAGAGGACTTTGCCTATATGAAGGCGTGTGCGTGCTTGTGTTTTGGTTAACATTTGCATGTGCATGTTTTTTGTGTGTATTGAGTATGCTGTCTCTCAGGGGACCATTAGGGGAGGTTTTGGCTGGGAGAGCAGCTTGCGCCAGAAGCCAAAGGCCCGTACAGTGTTTCAGGCTGGTGATAACACCTGGTCCAAACCCATAGGGCTTGATAAGGACAGCAAAAATGATCTGGGGTCCCAAGATGATGTGGTAGGTATACTCGAGTATACTACCAAAATACCACTGGGCCATAAAATGCTAGAGTTTATAAAAGAACAACAACAAGAAAAAAAACCCTTTGAGTTTTCTGATTTTATTATTACAAAAGTAATAAAACATCAGACATTAGTTGACTTGAGTAAAAATGTTGTCGCTTGAAAAAGGAGTTGATTGTCTTCTAATCTGAAACATGAGCGTCTTCCTTGTTAACGTGCTGAAGGAATTATAAAAATCTGCTACAAACGGCATCCTTAAGCATATTTTGCTTGTTCGCTTTCTGCTAGCGTCTTGTAAATGCTTAGTTTTCTCAGCGATCTGTGCATTACATACATGCGCTGTAACCATTCACAGAGCAGTGGAAGCTGAGCCGGTGGCAGTTTGACTAGCACACTTATCTCCTGTTGGTCCGCTGTCAAAGTTTACCCACACTGCATGTCAGAACTCGCAAAAAATGCTGCTTTGCACTTAAAGCTTTCCAAGCATGGGCCTTTGATGGGACATGACCATGAAAATTATAGAAACAACACATTCATGCTAGCTTTCAGAGACAGTTGTCAAAAGATGGCAGTAAATCACACGATGAATGTAAACGGATAGTATGAGATCCTTTATGGGAAAACCTCTCACGAGATTCTATAAAATGGATCCTTTTCTGATTAGTGCCAGCTAGCTAGATGTCTGTTTTTAGATTTAACCTGTTAAGGACCTCCTTACCTTGCTTATACTGATACTGATTGGTCTCGTGTTCCTGACTTTAAATTGCTTAATTCAAAGACATAAATAGGAATTCAGTATGCACGTTATTGTTAGGGGGTCTCTGCCAGAAAAGTTGTTAGGCCTGGCTGTTTCAACTATTCTGGTGCATAGTGGGGGCAGAAGTAGAGCTGTGTAAATGAGGCTTTTATTACTTCTGTGCGGACACTGCTGATGGTGAGATTACAGTGGGGCATCTTGGAAATTCATTTTCCACCTTCAGTATGAAGATATAATTTTCTTCTTCTTTCAGCTGCGCCTTTTAGGAGTCACCACAGATCATCTGCTTCCATCTCACTTTATCGCTAGCATCGTCTGTCATCAATGTTCTCTGCCGTCTTCCTCTTTTCCTCCTCCCTGACAGTTCCAGCTTTAACATCCTTTGTCCAACATATCTACTATCCCTCCTCTGCATGTGTCCAAACCATTTCAGCCTCGCCTCACTAACATGGTCTCTCCACTGCCTCTGAACATGCCTTTCCCCTCTGCTACTCCTTTTTCTTTGCCCAACAGTTGCATATTTTCCACATATTTTCAACTAAATGTAAAACGGTATTGTTTAATAACATTTTTGATAAGTTTGACTTTGTCACTCATATCTCATACATTTGATGCAATTCTCTGAAATCCTAAATTAAAAAAGGTTTTAAAAGTCTTACATTTACTTTGGTAAAGTTCACACAGACTGACATATTTAGCAACATCAGAGCAGAACAGGAAGACAAAAACATGTCGGAGAGAGCAGAAGTCCATCACGACTAACTTCAGCACAAAGGAACACCAGCATTTCCTGATAACTGTCAGTGAAACTAGGTTTAATCAGTCACTAGCAGCTTATTTTGGAGAGGACTCATAATTTGAAAAAGGACAAAAAAAATCAGTGACTCGGAGTACTAAAAAAACAAACCCACACACAGAGCACTAACAAAGATGAGCGAGAGAAATTGTTGAAAGGAAAAACTGATCAGAACCTAGACTCACATCTAACTTGATTTCATTCAGATTCATCATTCGCTTTGTTCACCTGAGGTCAAATTAGAGAAAAGGTAAAGGGAGAATGATGTCGTCCAGTTATTAAACCTTCTTAATATTGAAATTCAAATTACAGTAAAAGACTCTCAATTTAACAATTAATCACATTAGAGTATATTATGACACATGAAACAAAACGAATGAATGAATCTTAGCACTTGTAGCTCCGTACCTTCTTAATTTTAACACAAATGTCATTCAAATATGATTACAGTCACAACTTTTTGTTTTTCTTTTAAAGAAATACCCAGTTCACCCTCTAAAAATATGTATTACCGTTTACTTCTTTGACTTTTTTTTTTTTTAACCTAAATGTGGTTGACTTCCAGTCGGAAGAGTCTTCAACACCCAATAAACACACACCAACCAGAGCACGGCGTAAACCGGCCTACCAGGTAATGCTACTGCTGTTTGTTTGTTTTTTAAAAAACCCAACAACGGATACATACAGAGGCGTTGACAGTTGGTGAACCTTTAAATCATATAAAGTGTCTAAGAAAATGCGAATAATCTGCGGGGGCCGTTTTTGTTTTTTTGCTGCAGGATGGTAAAGGATTTCTTACAGGAGGGCTTGTGTGGGGTAAGGTTAAGGGGTTCAACTGGTGGCCTGGGATGGTTGTGCCATGGAAAACCAAGCGTGCTCCTGTCGGTATGCGGAGGGTGGAGTGGTTTGGAGACGGGATGTTCTCAGAGGTTAGAAGTACAACTGTAAGAAGTGACCATTGTTTGCTCAGGATGCAGAAACTATTCTGATTTTGTTTACATCTGATTTTCTTTCTGCTGCAGGTGTACACTGAGGGTCTTATGCCATTTGCTGCCTTCACTAAGTGCTTCTGCAAAAACTCCTTTGCCAGCTTGCCCACATACAAGAAGGCAATCTACCATATCCTTGAGGTAGTCTAAGGGTTTTATACTACTTCATGTTTTGTGTTGTCTTTCATGTGCCATTTATCTTCATACTATATTCATATTAGTTTGTGTTACTAAGCCAAAGCAATGTAGTTCTAATGGTGAATAACTTATGGTAAAAAGTTTCAAACCTCAAGAACTAGTTCACAAATCTTAATTTCATCATCCATCTCAGGCTGATATGACATTTCAGGTTTAGTTCATCAGATGCTCATGAGCTCCATGAAAGAGCAACCTGGCGTCCTCTCTGTGCTGTGGGTTCAACATTGTATATTCTCTGATGTCTGGTGAGTGATTGCCAGTTGTCACCTGGTGAAAGTGGAAGAGGGTGCTGCACCAAACACAACTGCGTTTGCTTTGGTCACTGGGAGATGGTCACAGTCACCTGTAGTTGCATGGAAGACGCCAACTTCTCTTTAAACGCTCGTTAATTAACCACTAAGCTTGGAAAGGTGAAAGTTGTGTCATTCCTCCTGAAACCAACACATTTCAAAAGACGCAGCTTTTACGTTGAAATCGAAATGTCGCTATTTCTGGTTTGTCTTCGCAGTTCTACTTCCACTTAGGGAGTAGTTGGAGTGTGTTTGCAGACAAGTCGAAATCTTCCACACATTATTATGGATGACTGATTGGTTTGGTCATTAGCAGGTTGATGCAAAGTAGGTTCTTGGTGCAGCACTGTGTACTGTCAGCAGCATGCACCCTCCTGAAAATGCTCTCCGACAGCTCATTACGTAGTGACCAGTGGGTCGTGAAACTGGTGTGACTGGGACCTTAGTAAAAGACTACATCAAGTTAAGTTGTCATCACAGTTGTGCTGTGTAATCAATCTTGGTACAAAGTGAGGAATTATTGCTGCTGTGGTGTCATTTTAAGTGTGTGACTTGTTCGATTATGCACTTTCAAACGATGTCTATCTTAACTCTTATATTCAGGTCATTGAATGTTAGGAGGTAAACAGCAGAAGGGCCTATTACAATGGAAATTTAATAGCACAGTGGCTGTTTCATGTATTGTAGCATCAAGCCGCTGGACCTTGTTTAATGTAGTTGCACCATACTCCAGATTGTAAAGACATGTACAATCTGCAGTTGGCAGGTGAGAGGTGTGGAAAGTCTTTTCCTGAGGCTGAACGCAATGAAGACAAAGAGCTGAAGCTGATGTTGGACTGGGCTTCTGAAGGATTTCTGCCAACAGGACCTGATGGATTTATACCTGCTGGTATGTCCCTTTTTTTTTCTCATTCTTACTTTCTTTATAAAGCACCACATTTTACTTTCCTTCTTCTTGGTGCCAAAGATGCTTCTTAAAAACATTCAGTTTGTTCTTTGTTTTCTGCCTCTTAAAGACTCTTCTGCACACGGTCATTCCTCTGATTCCTCCGACGTCCCGCCTCCGGCGAAAAGAAAATATGTTTTGAAAAATAAGGCAAATGTCCTACCCATCATCTATAACAAAGGTGCTTGTTATTTTTTTTAAAATTTTGTACCTGTAAAGAGATATATGTGGGGAAACTACAAATTGAAGCAACTGATTTTATGTTGCCATCGTTATTTTTATTGCGTCTGAATATTTCATTACAGAATCAATAATAGATGGCGTCAAAGAAAAGGGAAAAACAATTGAAGGTAAGTTATTTAGTCAATGTGGAAGACACTTGTGTTTATATCAGTGGTTTTAAATCAACTTTCTTCTCTTTCTTTCTTTAGATTTTTGTTTGTCTTGTGGATCAACTGATATTGCCGTCCAGCACCCATTATTTAAAGGTGGTCTTTGTCTAAAATGCAAGGTAACATAATAACACAAAGATTCTGTTTCTGTCACAGCCTGCTGTGTCGATATTTAGCCATTGACTGAAGGATGTCCTCTATTAAAATCTGAAAACAACCTTCTGTTTACAGGAAAACTTCACAGAAACGCTGTACCGCTACGACGATGACGGCTACCAGTCATACTGCACCATATGCTGTGCTGGCTTAGAGGTCATTCTGTGTGGCAATCCCAGCTGCTGCAGGTAAAACCTCCACAGGTTTTCTTTTTCACATGCAAACATATTGATATTTATGGTTTCTCAATGCGACTTTGGCTTGGGTAAAAACATTTCAAAGCAAAGTTGGAGCAATTAATATCAGACTGTTACAGAAATACTTGAGAGAACCTCTTGATGATGCACTCATGAACTTGCTTGTGAGAAACTGTTATAGGCCTGTTCCATGAGACAAATTTGAGTCTTCCTCCTGGCATAATTAAACCACTACAACTTCACATTTGCTCATCAAAATTGTGTTGTTCTTGTTGTTACAAGAATTGGCAGTGTCTGTTACATAGACACTGCCAATGTGTTTTGTGGTCTCAGAGTACACAAAAGGCATTGTTCCTGCAGGGCAGGGAAGACAAAAAACCATTTCACAGAGCCCAAAGCACACTAGATAACCCCTCGTTGCTTCTTAATCAGAAAACTATAATCAGAAGAGAGGTATTGAGACGTTGGGAAGCTTTTATAATATTTGCAGTAAAGTCACTAAGTTCACCTGTAACACTTGCTTCACTAATGTTTCCTGTGGTACACTCTGTAGTAGGTAAACAGATGTACACAAACACTACCCACATTATACTGTGCTGGCATCGTAAAAAGAGCTGAGCCGAAAGGCGAAGCTTTTAATCTGAAACCATGTCTATTCCAACCTTCATCTATGATCACAAGATCTAAATAATTGAAAGAGTATATGGTGGAAAGGCTCAGCTTCAGCGTGAGCAGCTCAGTTATTTGCTGGGAGCTTAGAGCACAACTGCTGCTCTTGCTGGTCAAAAGGATCCAGCTGAGGTGATTTGGGCAACTGGTTAGACTGGGTGGGATTGGTACTCGCCTTTGGAGATTTTCTGGGCATACCTGACTGGAAAGAGACTCACTGGAGAGGTTATGTATCTCTATAATTGGTCATTTGGACTGGGAATCCTCCAGGATACCCTAGGAGTGTTGCCGGAGTGAAGGACATATAGCATACCCTGGTTAGTCTGCTGCTACTGCAGCAGTTTTTGCATGATTCACTAGTTTTCATGGAAACTGAGGATATGAGACATGTCACAGTCTTTGGTGGCACTTCTCTGCTGAATTCAGCTCATGCAGACTTTAAAGAAAAACTGGGGTTCTTTAAAAGAACAATTTACACCAGCTGGTCTGTTGTGTCCACTGCTTTTTAATATGGTGGATGTATATAATATTGAGTAACACCTGTGAGTTCACCTCACCTCTCTTAAGGTCTTTGTTTGTTCTTTGTTTCGGTTCACATACCCCTGAGTTTCATATTTATGTTTCATCAGTCTCTAAAAAATTCTTGAGTCTCTCTTCTGTCTTTATCACTTGGATGAGTGGTGAAACATTTCTCCCACTGAAAACTCTACATCCAGATAACCAGAATCAACTTCTTGAGATTGATGTTCTTATTTTTATTATCTCCCAGATGTTACTGTAAGGACTGTCTGAACATCCTGGTGGGCCCAGAAACCTTCGATAAGCTGAAGGATGTTGATCCATGGAGCTGCTACATATGCAAGCCATCACAATGTGAAGGAAACCTGAAACTCAGGGCAGACTGGAGTGTGAAGGTCCAAGACTTCTTTGCCAACAACAGCGCAATGGAGTTTGTACGTGCCGCTCTCATCTTAAATTAGAAATGCAATTTTTGCTTTGAAAAGCAAACTTTCTTCCCTAACATGAAGCAACTGCTGAGCTTGGAAATGATGCAACGTAGCATTTTCATATTGGTATTATCTCGATGACCTCGACTCCAGGTCAACGTCCTGATCCTGACTTATGTGACTGATTATGACCCAGACATTGCAAGCTGACAAGTGACTGCAGGTTTTTTTTTTTAAGCTGGTAGTTAAAGGTGGTGACGCCTTTGAGGATTTTGCCGGATGTAAAAATTAATTTTACACATGACCCAGGAGTCCTAATCATCTTCACCTGGAGATGTAAGACCACGTACTCTTACTTCTGAGTACTTGGGCATTACTGTATGCATGAAGTAGAGCTGGAAGAGGGGCAATTATTTGATGTTAGACAGTTGCCTTTGGCTGTGTAAAAGCATAGTTTATCAAATATTATCAAATATTTAATGAAATTATTTATTAAAAGCATCTTAGTTTTATTAATAATGGACCTGCTTTCACCTTTAATTACTGGAATGAGCAGTCTGTTCTTTGAGGGTTTTTAATGATCAGCACCAGATCCTCAGTGTCAGATAATATTCAGCTTTTGCTTTTCTCTCAGGGTGAGAAATTAGTTTTTCTTATGCTCTGCCAGACACAGAAGTTTTAAGTTAAATCTGTATGTTTATGCCATTTATTTTGTTCTAAATGTTACTTGAATTCATTTTTTAACACAGGAGCCTCACAGAGTTTACCCTTCAATTCCTGCTGATCAGCGTAGGCCAATTAAGGTGCTCTCGCTTTTTGACGGCATTGCAACAGGTGAGTTTATCACATTGTGTGGCAAACTCGGCCAATACCCATTACACTCTGTCTGTGTACACTAATGAAGAGCCTTGGAAGGTTCACTTGGCATCTGTATGAATGTAATAAGAGACACTAATGGAGTTTATTTAATGTGAATTGAAAATACGGTGGCTGAGCAGGTTGTCCACCAATCAGCTCAGTGGTTTGACCTGAATGGCCCAATAATGGTGCTGTCTGGGAGGCGAAAGACTCATTTGTAATCAGTTTGTTGAAGTCAAAGCAAAGGTAAAAATAATTAGCTAATGGTAGCCATCCACCATTCTGCTGGTCATTAATATTTGTTAGTTTCATAGTCACTCTTTTCAGGTTCTGTGCTCATGCATTGATCTTTTCAATAGCCTATATTACATAAATGTGACTGACACTTGTATCCAGAGTGAGCTTAGATAATCCAACTCAACAAAATGAGCAGCTTCTTGGTGAATCCAATATAGCACCTATCCTGCTTTTTGCCTTAAAAACCAGTTGAAAATCTGTCAGGTAGCAGAGGAAAGTGTGAAGTCCTCCAGTAAGACATTCCCATAAGTATATGAATCATCTGAATACTATAAGACTAGAAAAGTGTTGAATTGGCAAAATGTGTGCATTTTTATTTGTTCACCTGATTTCATTTATTTTTAACATCATGTCAGGATATCTGGTGCTCAAAGACCTGGGCCTTAAGATCGAGCGCTACATTGCCTCAGAGATTTGTGACGATTCAATCGCTGTAGGGATGGTCAAGCACGAAGGAAAGATTGAATATGTCAATGACGTTCGCACCATTACAAGGAAACATGTGAGTACAAGCAAGAAATGCGTCAATGCTCAAAATGTATTTTAACTTACTGTTATTAAGTTCTGTGTATATGATGGTCTAATTTATCTCAATGAATTTGTGTCGAATTAAAGACTGAACTGAAGCTCTTTGTGTGTGTTAAAGCTGGCCGAATGGGGTCCTTTTGATCTTCTGATTGGAGGCAGTCCATGTAACGACCTGTCCATGGTGAACCCTCTTCGAAAAGGATTATTTGGTATGCAACTTCTATAAGTAAATGAAGACTCAGTAGAGGTTTATTTTTCATCTTTTTAAATGAATGTGTTTCCCTGTTGATCCTGCAGAGGGTACGGGAAGACTCTTTTTTGAGTTCTACCGCATACTGACCTTGTTGAGGCCGAAAGAAGGCGACAACCGTCCGTTTTTCTGGTTGTTCGAGAACGTGGTTTTCATGAGTGCCAATGACAAAGCGGATATCTGCAGATTCCTAGAGGTGATGTTATGTTTCTTTAAGTGAAAGTTGCTATCAGCCTGGTGGCAGGTCAGACTGCATTAACTTTCAATGTTTAATATATACTTTCCACCTTTAATTGCAGTGTAATCCAATTCTTATCGATGCAATAAAAGTCAGTCCTGCTCATAGAGCACGCTACTTTTGGGGAAACCTGCCTGGCATGAATAGGTATGTACCAATACAGACTAAAATACTTGTGTTTGCTCATAGATCATAGCAGATCATAACAGGGATTTTAATGTGCAACTAGAACACGTTGTAATTGCACATTAAAATCAAATAATTTGTGTCTTATTGACTTACTTGTTTTTCTTCGGTTTTGAATGGCACTAAAAAGTCCTGAAGCTAACTGGCCTCAAGTTTACACTCTTGTCTGGGATTTCTTATAGACCTCTCGCTACAGCTCTAGACGACAAGGTGACTCTGCAGGATTGCTTGGAATCCGGACGCCAGGCAAAGGTCAACTTCATTAATTTTTTTATTTTCTTTTTTATTGGTGTTTAGTTTGGATAAAGTTTTAGGTCAATAGTGTGTCAACTAGGGCTGCCACAAGCGATTATTTTGATAGTCGACTAGTAACCGATTATTTTTGCGATTAGTCGACTAATCAAATCATGCATCCATCGGACGTAAAACGTACAGCTTATTGCACCAGCATGCATCTGCTCTTATACAACTATCATTAGCTTACAGCTTTGAGTGTTTAAGGTATGTGCTAACTAAAAATAAAGACAAGATGATAGTTTATTAAATTTTAATGAAATCTGCAGATTGTTTCGGTGAAGTTTAATAAAGTCAGCCGTCTGCTCCTTGCTATCTAAAATATAACAGGACACCGGAGTGTATTCTCGACCATCTCACCATCTCGTCTGCTTGATGTTTATTCAGCTGTGTGAAAACTATAACTTTA
>VURO01009535.1:1925-12119 GCA_015108175.1 Pelvicachromis taeniatus
AAACCATTTCCCCCCCCCCCCCCCCCCCACCCCCCCCCCCCCAAGCCCCCCCCCCCCCCCCCAGGAAAACCCCCTCTGTAAATAGACACAGACGATACCACCAATAAAATCCAACAGCTTCCCCCTACACACACTCTACCTACTAATAAACACACACATTGTAACACACCCCACATACATCTGACTACAAATGGGACACCACTTAAACAATATATAAACGAACTAAATCAAATCAGACTGAAGATTCAGTATGGAGGACCAGAAGTGACTACATGAATTCATTAAATGCACCATTAAATAATTAACTAAATGTGGCAATAATTAATAATTAAATGAGTCATGAATTGATAAAAAAAAAGGAAATAAATAATTTATTAAAAGCTGAAATAAAATAAAAATAAATAAATAAATAAATAAATAAAAATTGTATTAATTATCCCCACATTTAACCTCCTAGGACCTGCGTCCACATATGTGGACGTCACATTTTGGGTTGTTTAATTTGAAGTCCTCTTACGAGGACACGATGCTGCCACTGTTTGATCGACATTTAAAATAATTGTCCTCATATGTGGATCTCATTTCTCTCAGAAATAAAAATTGGGTAAAAAAAACTAATCTTGTAATTCTTTGTTTCTACATTGATCAGGTCCCAATCAGCCCAAATAGCAAAGAGACATTAAAAACTGCACGCCATGAACGAGGTCGGGTTTTAGGAGGTTAATGAATTATTTAATGGTATAATTAATTCATTCAGTTTGTCACTCCCGCCATAATTCCATCCTCAGCTCTCATTTAATGGTTTGTCCCACTGACTGACTAATTAGGGAATTCCTTTCAGGTGAACGTCATTAGCCCGTAATCATGTGTGCACTCCAATCAGACCTTCAGGAAGTTGACCACAAAAGAGACAGTGAATTTCAAAATAAAAGCATAACAAAAGCAAAACAGATATTCCGAGTGTGTGCTTCACCTCAGTGCTTCCCTCACCGTAGGTAAGAGATGTTACTGTTAAAATGACACAGTCGTCATCAATGTGCCCATCATACATGAGACTGATATTAAGACATGACCTTTAAATAGAACTACAACCATAATGAAACGTATAATGTTCTGTTTACGTTTATAAAAAGTTTAATGCGTCAGTTAAATGCTTCTGCTGTCATAACTGGTTGTCCTAAGGATAATATTATATTTGCATACTTTACATGTAACATCCCAGAATAGATTAGAGGTTCAGTAATGTTATTCATTCCTTCAAGTTTTTTTTAATATGACATTTGATCAAATGGCCACATAGGAATCACTTAAATGTTTCACTTTGTTAGTTGAAATGTACGTTCTTTGTTGGCAGTACATGCCTTTCCTGGCTTTCACAGGAGGGTCATTCAAATGTATGAATATTGGCCTAATAATAAGGATTTATTATTCTACCCATCCTCCAGTACCCGGAGAAGATGATTTGTTGAGATCAGATGAGCCACATCGCCACTGAAAAATGCCACATGAAACTCGTGGGTTGCTTTTGCGCTCTGCTGTAGGTCATAATGTGTCAAGTTTTAAGTTAACGCTAAAAATTTGTTTTGATACCAAAATAAAGGCAATTTTAGGAAAACACACTGTGTTAGAAGCACCCCTGTGCTGCTCTTATATTTATTATTATGTTCCAATACTTTGTCACTCGACGGTATGGTAACATCGGGAATAGAAAACTTCAAAAAAGGACAAGGGGAAGGTTTCATTTAACAGCAGGACCCAAATTTGCATTAATATCAAAGCTACATTGAGTCCATCACATGATTAACTTTGACACCAGGCTGGTCTGTGCTTTTGTTCTTCCGGTCAGTGCCAACGTGTCATGTTTCTGTGCTTACTTTTTTCTATTGCATGTGATTTTGAAAAGTCTGTCAATAAGCAGCTACAAATGTGACTGTTAGTGTAGCCGCCACCAATTTGTAACACATCAATAAAATGATTTTCACACAAAGTGAGAGCTCGTTGAGTAAATTTCATGGCCTTAATAACGAGATATCATTCTCCACATTTAACAACTCTAAAGTAATCAACATATGCAGGTAACAGTGTGCTTTCTAAGAAACAGGAGAAAGTACACAGAGCGAAACATCAAAAGACGAGATACATCGATATAAAGAATATCTGATTGACATTTTTTAATGGATAACTTTTCTGTACATCACGTTTCTACGCAGAACAACCTCTTTAGGTGTTTAGAAATTTCTTTCATTTTTAGTCCATATATGATTGGATTAAATAGTGGATGATATAAAACCACTTGCAAAGTCATTATTAAACGAACAGTCTGTGAAATATCAGATTCCAGTCGAAGTATAATAACTTCACATGTACAGAACAATGAGTAGTTGAACAGCACCAGCAGGTGGGGTAAGCAGGTCTGTGCGGCTTTCTTCCGGACTGCTCGACACCTTTGATAGGATGTTATAAGTATCTTTGTGTAAGTGAAAACAATGTAGACCATAGGAAAAAGTACAATATTGAGCAAAACAATCACACCATAAATAGACAGGACTATTGAACTCACACAATGAAGCTTGTAAATTGAATTATTACAAAATATCCCTTGCAGAGTAAAGTTACACACTCGTGTAGTAGCACTTAGTACTGATGATCCTGCAACCTGACAAGCAGGCACAAGCCACGCTAAGACCAGGAGAACACACACAGCAGTTTGTTTCATGATGACAGGATATTGCAAAGGTTTGCATATAGACACATATCTGTCATAGGCCATGGCTGCCAACAGTAAAAACTCCGACGCTCCTGAAGTATAAAGTATAAAATACTGAAGGTGACACATTGTGTGTGATATAATCTGTTTTTCAGATAAAACGTCAAGCAAAAGCTTCGGGTAGATGGTTGTGCAATAAAAAATAGAGTTAATCAGCAAAGCTGCAATAAAAATATACATGGGCTCATGAAGGCTTTGATGAATCACAATAATAGAAACAATGGTGGAATTAGAGAAAATTACCAGAGCATATATTGTAAAAATAATCATAAAATAGACATATCGGTACTTTTCCACTTCTACATACCCATTAAGAGTTATGTAAGTTAAATTCAGATTATTGCCCATTAAGGTTTTCAGAAAAGTCGATTTAATGACACTACTGAGCTAAAATGCAGAGTGAAGTCTGCTTGTATTACAATATTTTCTATACTATTGAAATAGTTCAGAATTACCTGGCTGTGAATTGTATGTATGCGATCCTATCCGCAGTGCTAATGGGACGTACTCTGAGCACGCAGTAGGTTTTTAATCACACTACTTCCCCCCCCCCCCCCCCCCCCCCCCCCCCCCCCCCCCCCCCCCCCCCCACCCCCCCACGACAGGCATTCGTGTGACCATCAGTGAGCTCTGCAGTTGTTTGGCTGGAATACAAGGCCAGAAATTCAGTGTCTCAAAAACAGTAGCAAGCTATGTAACGTAATGAGCCCACATCAACATACAAGGAGTATGTGGCTAAATCTTAATTTGCATATAAAGTAATAGAATCACAATTTACTACAAAGCTTGAATTTGTTAAACTATCTACTTTAATGAAGGTTCTTAGTGGAGTGTGTAAAAAAACCAACCAAAACTTTATGAACCTATTCTGTTTTTCATGAGAAACAATGTGCCATAGGTCCGCTAAAGACAAACTCAGCCTGTTCAGATAAAAGATATTAAAGTTCTGTAATATCACAGTTAAAGCAAGCGTCTTTGTTAAAGTCTTCTCGTGGATTTTCCAACACAAACCTCTTGGGTGGTCATTCTGTATCAATCCCAGATTTAGGTTCAGTTGGACAGAGTGGGCTGACACCTGAATAACTGAAGAGTGCAATGGTTTTTAGATTGCACTGGACTGTCTCGAACAAAGTGGACATTGGCTGGGTAGCCAACTCAGGAATGCATGGATGATTGAGGGCCTAAAACACTGCTGCCAGACTTAGTGAAGTATCAGCCAAACCACAAGCAGCTAACTTCAGTTAGCTGTCATCTCTAGATTCAACTGAAGAACAATTATTGTGTTCCTACCATCGGTCAACAGTTTTAGTCTTTAGTTTAATGTCTCGTTGCACTCTGAAATGAAAGCTTAGTACAAATAAGCAATTGGAGTTCATTGAATGAATTTATAGACCAAAATGTATTCTAAACTTTTGACCCATCAAAGTCGCCACCTTTGGCAGATATAACTGCTGAAGACACCAGTGGCGCTCTATCTATAATAGAAATCAAATATTCTTTAGAAAGTTTTTCCCATATCTGTTGCAGAAGTTCCCATAAATGTGTGGCACTTGTAGGTTGCTGTGCTTCGACTCATCTGACCAGCTCATTCCAAACAAGCTCAATGAAGTTTAAGTCTGGAGACTGTGGTGGCCATTCCATGTTTTCAAGCTGTTTTGAAGTAGTTCTGGCATAACTTGGACTTATGTCCCATTCCCAAAACAAACAAAAATGTTTTAGTTCAATAGTTCAAACAGTTCAGAGGTCCAGCTGCGACTCCCACAGTGGCCACATGCTGAGCATATTATCTACAACAGGACCAGAGAGTTTAACAGAAAGAGCGTAGGTAGTGGGATTACCTCAGAAAACCCAATGAAAATGATTTCCAGTTTTAGATTTAGGTAAAGGCCCCATGCGGTCAAAAATAACTCTTTGAAATGGCTCCTCTACTACCGGGGTATGGCAGAGGGGAGCCGGAGGGATTATTTGATTTGACTTGCCAGTTATTTGGCATACATGACATGCATGGCAGTAATGACCAACAATTTCAGTCCTGGCCACAGTAATGTTTCAGGATTCTGTGGTATGTTTTGTTAATCCCCAAATGTCCCGACCTCCATATGCTAAGGACAGTACCTGTGTACGATAGGCAGTTGGCTCAACCACTTGATAAATGGCAGACCAGTCTGCATCTTCCGAGACCTCACCCGTCCATCGCCGCATCAGTAGACCTTCATCTGAAAAGTAAGCCAGCTTTTTCTTCTTGGCATCCTGCTGACTGAGAATAGAAGAGTGACATTTGAACAGGGTTACATCATTTTTCTGTGCTGTAATGAGTTCCTCTTACGAGACTAGCAAATGAAGGACTGGTTGTAATTTGTCAGCAGGTGGAACTTTGGCCTGACCCTTAGATCCAGACTTAAACGTAATGGCATCACCAAAGGGATCTGACCTGGATCCTTGTAACTACACAAGCTGGAAAAATATCAGGCTGGTCTTGAGCCAAGATAGACTACAGACTCAGCTCCGGTCTGTCTAACACTTCAGGAACAGGTATGACTTTGCCTCCAGCAAGATCATTACCTCTAATGAAGTCAATACCTTTTATAGGCAATGCAGAACAAACAGCAAATTTAACAATTCCACTGACTAAGGAAGACAGGATATGAACATTGTGCAAAGGGGCAGATACGAATCATTTATCACAAAGAGCCCCTTTATCACATGCAAACTCAACATATGTTTGACTACTGGACTTCTTGTGATTCCTAAATTTCTGCCCGTAGGCCTCAGGTACCAGTTCATAGGCACGTACAATTGTTTCTTTCACACCATATTTTGGTACTGAAAGTTTAAATTGAGCAGCAATAATTAACAAGTCATCTTTGCTACACAATTCAAACTTTTCAACACTAGTTTGAATAACAAAATCAAGCAGGTCAAAGCTCATATTCAATGGCAGCCATGAAACAAAGCCACCCTAAACTCACACCACCATTTTATCACTTTAGGTTGTCCATGGCAAAAAAAGATCCTGGACGAGCCCCCATTTCCCTGGAAAGCGATTGGCCTGCTGTGCCCAGATCAGCCAATAGACACGTGCCAATTATCTTTGAATTGGCCAATAGGTGGAGGCTTAACACCTGAAAGACAAGAGCAACAGGAACCGCATTCTGTAATATGTAACAAACATCAGTGTAAAATGGTGAAAAATTCTAGAAAAGTTGAAGCTGTTACAGTTGCAAAAAGGTGGGCTGACATCATATTATATCAAGTTCATATATGTGTGAAAGCAGACAAGCAAATAGTTTTGGCAATAGAGTGTATGTCAGTAAACAGAGCTCTGAAACTGCATCTATATTGTACAAAGAGGAAAATAGTGGTTTGTACAGAAAATAAAATTTTTTTTCCATATGGTGTAGCTATGAGAAGAGTGTTTATCATGTCATGTGACAAAGTAAAACACTGGTGTAATTTCAGGCCTCTGGGTTTATGTAAATTCTTTCCTTGCTATTACCTGCATTGGTGGTTGTAAATCCTTTGTGGATAAGGATGATCCAAGAATTTACCACAGAACAACGGTTCACTCTGTGAACATGCACCAAGAGCCTTTTTAGGTCAGATAGGCTATAAATAAAATAACGTATGACAAATTGGACATGTGTAATATATTGATGTCCTTTTCTAATTAAAGTTTTATTATTATTATTTAGTATTGTGGGGGTTTTTTTTTTAATGCTGATGAATCTCATCGCATCTTATATAAACTGCAAATGTACACAAGGTATAAGACCACACTGCCTGGAATGGAAACCAAATAAAAACTCCCGATACAAAGTAAGGTATAAACCTGCGTTCACAAAAGCCATGATACACTCAACAATAAAAACTTGGTGGATTATTAAAGTTTTAATCTAGATTATTAAACTTTGGCTGATTATTGTCATTGTTAGCTGCAACTTATGACCCATTAGTTGTAACTACTAAAACTAGAAGTAAAAGAGGCTGAACAATGACGTAACAGACTTTGACAGTTCAGCTCCCTTAAGGATGAAGCAAACCAATAAAACTCTTCCTCCATCCACATACATATGATTCACTATATGCATTTGACTGAGTGTACTTGTACTTGAAGTTGAGATATCTCTAAAAGAATAATACAGACAACACAGTTTGTATGTTACTGCAATGATTTTTTTTCTTCACATATAGTGTTTGTGCTGCTGTATATCTGTTTTGTAATTAAAGCATTTTATGATTTTTTTAAATTCATGGATGAGGAGTTAAATGCCACATATGTAACTCTAGATGGATACATTGAAGTTAACAAATACAGATATGTGTATTTTTTTATTATTTTTACATTATATATTCTAATAATCAGCAGTAACTCTACCATCGTGTACGTGATCTGGATTCATAAAAGCCTCCATGAGCCTATGTACATTTTCATTGCAGCTTTGCTACTGAACTGTCTCCTTTACAGCACAACTATTTACCCAAAACTTCTGATTGACTTTTTATCTGAAAAACAAGTCATAACATATCCAGCCTGTCTCTTTCAGTTTTTTATGTTTTACACTCTTGGTAGTTCAGAGTTCTTTCTCCTGGCTGCCATGGCCTATGACAGATATGTGGCTATATGTAAACCTCTGGAATATCAAACTATCATGAACAAAACCACTGTGAGTATTTTCCTGGTTGTATCTTGGCTTGTGCCTGCTTGTCACATTGCAGTCCAGGCAATAGGGAGTGCTGAAGCAACACTGTGTAACTTTAGCTTAAAAGGAATATTTTGTAATAATGCAGTTTACACTCTTCAGTGTGAAAGGTCAAGATTAATTATTGTATTTGGGGTGGTTGCTTTAATAGATCTTATAATACTTCCTCTGCTCTTCATACTTTTTACTTATACAAATATTTTTATCATCTCATATCAAAGTTGTAAAGAAATTAGGAAGAAAGCTGCGGAGACATGTTTACCCCATCTGTTAGTTTTAATCAGCATTTCCTGTCTTAGTATCTACGATGTAAGCATAGCTCGAGTGGAATCAGATTTTCCAAAAATTGCTCGATTAGTGATGACATTACAGATAGTGCTCTACCATCCATTGTTTAATCCATTCATTTATGGGCTCAAAATGAAGGAAATTTCTAAACAGCTAAAGAAATTCTTTTGTCAAGCAAGAATTATTTAATGTATTAACTCTAAATGCTAAAGTGCCGTAATTTGTTATGCAATCAGTTTGGTGATGTTACTGCAAACACTTTTCCTTTATCATAATCACTGTATTGATAAATTATTGCTGTCATTGACTGTGGGTATATTAATTAAGTCCATATTGACAATAGGACAAACATTTAAACACCTACATTTATGTTGTAGTCATACTGCTCCACAATGAGGTGACTGAGTTTTACTATAGGTTCTAATGATTACAACCCTAACAGGGCAACCGACCTTTTCAAAGAATACATATTTAAGAAAAAAATACATTATGCTTCATCATGCTTTCATTGTGGTCTTCTTTTTTGTATGTTGTTGTGCTGAGTACAATGCTCCTGTAAATAAGATGTAATGCCTACAGTTTCAACACTAGAGAGTTTTGGTAAGTTGCAAACTAAACGTTTTGATGAAGCGTTTAATGAAAACTTTATGGAATTATTATTATTCTGCCATAGGTAATCGGATCCATTTTCAGATAAATGTTTTTACTTTATTACTGTTTCTTATTGACAATATGTTACAAGTGCAACATAGATTGAATACAAAGTAACACTTGATAACTGTTGCTTACGGCCCTGCATCTTCACCTCTTGCCACATATTATTGGTCAGTCTGAGTTGTAAACCAAACAGATGTAGAAAAAAACTCTTAAAAACTACAATCCCAATTACAAAAACTGGGGACACTGTGTAAAAAAAACAAACAGAATTTAATAATTTGCCAATCTCATCAACCCATATTTAATCCACAATAGAACATCAGAAACAAACCAAGTATTTGCTTTCTTTAGGGGTCATGCCTTATGACCGGCATCGCATATTTGTGTTTTATTCTTACAGGTACGTTTTGGCAGTAGTGTTACTCTGATACTAACAGATACAAGACCTCCTCACAAACCCTCACAGGAATGTGACCTTGGTCATAAATTTGCTGTTATAGCATGCACTCTACACCCCTTCATTAACTCTAGACCAGAGGACCAGAGGTGGTTGTCAAGGTAACGAGAGTGTTGCCTGCAAAACGGCATCTCCAAATAAAGAGATGCCCAGAGAACTGCAGAAGACCAAACATGAGCTGGTATCAGACCTAAGGCCACCCTTAAACAGCAACTCCAAAACTCCTCTCCCGATTCCTGGTGGCAAAAACACGATACAATGAGTAGGTAATGCACAAGAGTAAACGGTTACACAAAAGCCGTTTCACAACTGTACGACCGAGCAACACTCCAGCATAAGTGCCGACGACTGCTCAACCGCAGGGTTGACGCAAGATGTTGATTCAGGTTTCTTTTTAGATTATTTAGTTTCCTTCAGAGTTTCCGTTTCTATCTTGTTCTCGGTGTTGTCTCCATTTTTATGTAACTTCCTGTGCCACTCTCTCCCTCTGTCTCCCTCAATCTCCCTCTGTGTGCCCCTCGTTTCTCTCTCTCTGTCCCTCGCTCTCCCTCTGTGTCTTAGTCATATCTCTGTGTTTTGCCTCCCTTACCTTTTCCCATGTTCCTCTCTTTTGTGTTTCATCCTTGTCTCTCCAGTCTCTCATGTTCCAGTGTTTGCTTATCTCTGCCATAGTGTGAAGTTCACATTTCGAGCTACTTCCTGTTTTATTTCGATCATCCTTGTCTCTCATTATGTCTTATTTGTTCCTGCTGTGTTTTGGTAAATGCTTTTGGTACATTTTATAACAGAAAATACATTTTCAGTCCTGCTTTATAGCATCCATCCATCCATCCATCCATCCATCTTCTTCCGCTTATCCGGGGCCGGGTCGCGGGGGCAGCAGCCCAAGCAGAGAAGCCCAGACCTCCCACTCCCCAGCCACCTCCTCCACCTCATCAGGGGGAACACCAAGGTGTTCCCAGGCCAGCCGAGAGATATAATCTCTCCAGCGTGTCCTGGGTCTGCCCCGGGGCCTCCTCCCGGTGGGACATGCCCGGAACACCTCACCCAGGAGGCGCCCTGGAGTCATCCTTATCAGATGCCCGAACCACCTCAACTGGCTCCTTTCGATGTGGAGGAGCAGCGGCTCTACTCTGAGCTCCTCCCGGATGACCGAACTTCTCACCCTATCTCTAAGGGAGAGTCCAGCCACCCTTCGGAGGAAGCCCATTTCCGCTGCTTGTATCCGCGATCTCGTTCTTTCAGTCACTACCCACAGCTCGTGACCATAGGTGAGGGTAGGGATGTAGATCAACCCTTAAATTGAGAGCTTCGCTTTTACACTC
>VURO01009539.1:18161-42860 GCA_015108175.1 Pelvicachromis taeniatus
GAGCAGCCAAGCAAAAAAAAAAAAAAAAAGGACTTTCCCAATGGGGATAAATGGAGTTTTGCAATATTACAGTTTCTCTGCTAGGCGTACAGCCTGCTGAACACAATCAATAGCAGAGAAAACAAAGCAAAATGCCAGCAATTGGGATGATTGCGCGCTGCGTGATGGATCCCAGCCAAAATGGATGGAGCGGACTCCCCACTTAGCACTTCTCCTCATTACCTCCTCATGGTGCATAACTCTTAAATATGTATTCATTGCACAAGAACAACCTCCAGCAGAGCCTTGATGTGCAAATGTATTTTTTCCCCCGCATCCAGCTGGGCTTGTGTAAATGTACAGTCACTACAATCGGCCACTTCTGGAAGGTTTTTGAGGTAATTTCTGTTGCCAACTTTGTGAGCTATGAATCTTATATTTAAGCTACTTTTCTCTAAATCCTTTAAGATGGTGCTTAAACTTTTAGGTGTGCAGAGGAGAATATGGGGCATGAAGTGGTGGTTGAGCCATTCAGGTTGTTAGAGGGAGAAAAAAAGGCGATTGGATGATTTTTACTTATTTTTCTTTTCCAATGTGGTTTTTGCTCGTCCTTGTGCCTCAATTGACCTGTTTCTCAACATTTCCTCTTATCTAACTATCATTTTCTTACCCCTATTGCTATATCTGCCTCACGTTTATTCTTTATGTCCTCTCTCTCTCTCTCTCTCTCTCTCTCTCTTTCCCATCCCATCCTACCTCTGTTTTCCTTCAGGGCGCTGTTCCTCGGTTTGTCCAATAACCCTCATATCACTGATTTACACCTGGACATCAGCAGCTGTGAGGTACGCTCTGTCGGTCTGTACTCCGGGTGTATTCACTCATCATCTTCATAGATTACCTCCTGTGGCTATCCCATCATGCTCCGCTCCTCTCTGTCTGCCTTCCACAGTTGAGGTCAGCAGGTGCCGGGGTGATTCAGGAGCTGTTTCCTCGAGTTTCATGCGTGGGGACTTTAGATATCTCTGATAATGGTAAGAATCCACAAGGGATGCACTTAAAGGGGTTGTTGTATGTGTGTTGGGTAGCTGTAAATCATATAGACTACCGTCATAAGTTTTTTGACTCCATCAAAATTGAATGGCTTTCTTTTAAACTAAACTAGTGAACCAGTCTCAGTCACTAGAGCCTGACCGACATATGGTGGGCCAGTACTGTTGATTGATATTGGTTATTTCCTGATCTATCAGTATCTGCATTTTATAATGACCAGTAAATGAAAATGTGAGCTGGGAGAAGCACCCTTCAGCTGTGAGTGTTGACATTGCACAGTTTGAGGGGACTCTGCAGCTTCACTGTTGGCAGCACTTGTGCTTGGTATGCCACAAACACAGCAACCAGAGTTCATCATACCCATGGTGTCTTACTGTTATCTGGACTCAATTACCCTCCCTGTGGCGATCAGAATAAGTGGTCACACGGAGCAGGTTATCAGCTCTCTAAGTAAACCCCTGCATTGTTCACAGGCTGCCGCTGGCAATATCTGACAAATCTAAGTGTCCTGGCAGCAAATCAGCTGATTTTACAAAAGAAAATGAAACTGTGGGAGAATATGAAGTGGTTAAATGTATAATTCAGACTGAAAGGGACACAGCAGCGTTCGTGAGAGGAAAGGCGCTATAGAGTAATACATACGTGAACATGATCGGAGTTGAATCAACAACACCCAAAGCTAATCTATTAGGAGGCGGTCGGGATAGTGGAGGGATCTATGTCAACAAACCATTTTGTTTGATCTTATCAGCACAGTAATAGCACCGGGTTATAACGGCTGCCCTGCACACCCACATTAATGCGATTAGAATTTACTAGTCAGCTACATGACTGAGAAAATGACAATGCGATTTTGAAGCATGAATAAAGAAGCTGCTTCCTGTCGCCTTATCTACAAGTGTGAATTCAGTGGCTGAACTAATGTCTTTCTTCATAATGTGACAATGATGTGATCACTCATGAGGACACCAGAATTTTTTGTATTTACATTCAAGACCGGATTACCAGCTGGGCACGGTGAACAAAGACCTGCTGCATCATACCACTGATGATGCAAGTTTGTGTGTGAATCTGAATCACTGTATTACCATACCAACCACCATACCAACAAGAATGTTTTCATTCTTGCCTAATCTTAGTCCTGTTTGTGGGAGTTATTGAAATCTGTTTTTAAAGACCATTATTTGTCCATTTAAATTGTCTTTAAATAAATTCCATAAACTACTGTATTTTCAGATTTTGCAGGACTGCTCTTCACTTTGAAGTTTCAGTAAAAAACCCGACGTTTAACCGCCGAATCCTGTGACGCTGTAAAACTAAAAGTAAAAATATATATTGCACTGTTTTTACCACCTACCCTGCTGACCGCTGACCAGCTCATTTCCCAAACAGCCAGTAATCTACTTATATTAATATAACAGAGACACTAATAACACCTGAAACATTAGCTGCGTGCCGCTTCCATCACCCTCCCTCCTCTGATGTGTCACAGCGGGCTTTCGAAAAATGAATGCACTTCACCGTGAGCGCGGGAGTTTATTTAACCCGCAGATATTTTTGATCCCTGAATGAGGCATTTTACTCTGAAATATCTTGCCATGGTAACCGCTTCCATTTAGCAGCATCCTCTATCCTTGAGTTTGTGAAAAGGTGAGTGGGTGCGAGAAGGAGGAGGTTTAATTGGGAGTATTTTGGAATTTCAGTGGGCAGTGAGATTTTGTTCCAAAATGGACTATGAGAGAGAGAGAGAGGGAAAAAAAGGAGCTTTGAGGGCCAGAAATGTTAGCACCTGGCTCAGTAAATCATGACTCACTGCTATAACGGCCCAGTAATACTCCATTTTATATAATAAAATACAACTTGTTCAGTTTTTTATACCAGTTAATGGATTGCCGGTTTGTGGTCCAGAATAACTTGAAGTTTCAGGCGTGTTTCTACTTTTTTATTGGCACGTACCAGGATGTAATTAAAGGTCTACTGAGCGTACCACTGCTGGCGTTGCACTCATACTCCAGTGATGTGTGTTGTCTTGTGTTTGTGTGTGTGTATGTGTGTAGGTTTGGATGCTGACTTGCTGGCTGTCATCCCAGCGTTCTCCCGGCACCCCTCCCTCAAACACCTGATGCTGGGGAAGAACTTCAACATCAAGGGCAGGTACGGACGGCGCGGGGGGGAAAGCAGCTGTGCAGATGGTTTGTGAAGATGATGCAGATGATGAATGCTTTCCCTCTTGTTTGTGCCTCCTCAGGGTGCTGGATGAAATTCTGCAGAAACTAGTTCATTTGGTGCAAGAAGAAGAGTGTGTGAGTTTGATTATGTAACATATTGTACGTGCACAAACTCTCTGTGGTGTCATGCTCAGATGCACGCCCACACGGACCTCCAAGATTTGTCACCGCACCGCGCACAAACCCTCGCTTGTCACAGTTTAATTCTTGTATCCTCAACCGTGCGCTCTTAAGCTCCATCTCCCACCTGCCACACACGCAAGGTATAAACATGCACACGAGCCACGCTGTCTACGAGCCAGACGAATGATTCATTCGGTCTCAGTTTGTACGCGGGGCTCCCGAGGCTCTCTCTGCTGCGCAAATTCAGCATGACAAGTAGCTTACTCAATTATTTACCACTGTTGATGGTGATAGTTCACAACGATGCTCCAGAAGCGAGCATGGACTAATGCTTGTATGAAAGCGCACCAACACAGGCGGTTGTAAATGTGCACATTTAAAGGAATTACACAGCCACTTCGTCAGAGGTCGGCCGTAGTCAGCTCACACATTAAGTGTTGACAACACAAGCGTCGAAACAATCTGTGAGTGTCCCCTGCAGACTGTTTGGCATTAGTGTTAGTACCATGTTAACGCTCTAGTATGAGTCATAAAAGGCTTCTAGCCTCAAACATGAGAAAAAAGCGAACTCTCAGCGGACTAAATGAAATGAAGATGATTCAGAATGCATAAGGTTGGTATCAGTAGGGATAAGGAATGAGTTTGTTTCATAGTCCGTACACCATGAATGTGTGAACTATTTGGATAGATGAAATTAAGATCAACCTGAACTTGAAAGATTGAAAGAGGAAAAATATGGAGAAGGACCAAAAAAAAAACTGATGATTTGAAGCATACAGTATTGTCTGTCAAACATGGTGGAGGCAGTGTTGTGGTATGGGTATGCAGTGGAACTGGGACACGCTTGATTATTGTTGATAGAAGCAGCAGGGTGAATTCTGAAGTGTGCAGGGCTAAACTCTCTGCTCAAAACTGAAATGTTCCAACAGTGATTTGTACTGCAAAAGCAACCCAAACTCAAAGCAAGGAAATATTCATCTTGATTGTTTGATCTAAAATTCACTGTGCTGGTGTGCGAAGCCAATATTAAAAATGCTCTACAAACTTATGGAACTAACTGTAATCCATATTACTAAACTGTAATATGGAAAAAATTTAATCCTCTTTTTCCTTTATTTATTTTATTAACCCAAAAAACCTCCCTGCTCCAGGTTTATATTTACCATGCAGACGTAAGAATAGCACCGATCGTCACATCTAACTGTTGCCAAGAAAATGAACGAGTGTTCTTCAAAATATTGTAGTTGGCTGTTTTAATTCTAGCCAGGTCCAGGAGAGTTAAACCACAG
This sequence comes from Pelvicachromis taeniatus, assembly GCA_015108175.1. NCBI lineage: Eukaryota > Metazoa > Chordata > Actinopteri > Cichliformes > Cichlidae > Pelvicachromis > Pelvicachromis taeniatus. The sequence goes on from VURO01009539.1 coordinate 22,831, forward strand.
GAGACTGTGCATGGCTAGAAGTCTTCATGTGCATAAAGGATATTCAAAAATGTGATCACAGAGTCGTTTAAGCACAGACAGGCACCTTCAGCAGAGGTCTTTTCCAACCCCTTTTTAACAGGAAAAAGTGTCCAATTTGTACATTAACAACATAATTTAAAGGAGTGTTAACAATCAAATTAGTTCAGCAGGCATTTTAAAGTCCTAACGAGTAAAACAGCAAAACAACAGTTAATAATAAATGAGGGTTTGAAATGAAATCTGATCTGATTTCCAACCATGTTCTTTCATTATTGATTTTTCTCCCTAATTAAATTTCAACAGAATTTGTAATAATTAATGAACCTGATAAATTCACAGATTTCTTTTAGAGGATGGACGAAACTGGAAGTAATAGCTTCTTGCTTTAGGTGGATGTTTCTTTCATCATGTAAACATTAGGTGGTGCTTCTCACATATAATTACACTCAATAATATTGGTGCCTCCCTGCTCTCCTCCAGGCCCTGCAGTCCCTCTCGCTGGCTGACTCGAGGCTTCGGCAGCGGGGCACAGTGCTGGTCAACGCCCTGGGCTCCAACGCTTGTTTACGGAAGGTGGACCTGAGCGGCAACCTCCTTGAGGACTCTGGGGCCAAGATGCTCAGCAAAGCTCTGCAGATTAACACGACACTTAGGTAGGTGTGTGTGTGTGTGTGTGTGTGTGTGTGTGTGTGTGTGTGTGTGTGTGTGTGTGTGTGTGTGTGTGTGTGTGTGTTACAGCAGTAATAGAAGATTAAGATGAAGAAAAGAGGGAATTTCAGTGCAGATCAGAGATCCTCATACACGTAGGAGGGGCACGTCTGGAGAAGATGCTATAGAGAGCAGATTAAAGAGAGAAAATTAATATGTCAGGTTTGAGGAGGGGATACAGTTTAAGGGTTCTATGAACAGTGAGTTAAAGGCAGTGCTTCAAAGATGGGAGGGGGGTGGAGTGGCATAGAGGAGATAAGAAGGACCCTATCTCCTGGGTAGGTGGGGGGTATTAGGAACGGACTTAATACTGAGTAGCCTGAGGGATGTTACAGACTGGAGAGATGAATTAGTGGGAGGGGGCTAAGGGCCTTTCAGGCATAGCTTGTAAGGCACACCGAATAACACTGCATGTTCAGAGGTGTGTTCGACTGTAGAGTTGCAACAGGAGTCAATAAAATATTGAGAAAGGGCAAAGGAGGTCAGAAGCCTGCTTGAAGACTGGGGTTGGGGGGTGGAGTAGTTCTGTGTGTGTTGGGAAAGGTTGGATGTGAAAGTTATGAAGAGATCGGAGAGGGAGACCACCTAAAGAGATAGATCTGGGTTTTTGCTGATTGAATTTCTAGGGCAAACCAAGTCGGGGGGGATGGGGGGGTATTGAGGAGGAGGATGGATGAAAGGAAAGATGAGCTGAAAATGACTGATGTATTAAAAACAGGAGCTCGTCAGTGTCGGGTGTAGGTGGAAATTCTGCTCTGCGAAATAACAGAAGCTCATTAGTGGCACGGCAGTTGTTCATGCATCTCTAATGTTGGAATACCACATACCTAGCTAAAAGAAAGCTCTGACAAATATCTCAATTTTTCTGTCCTGCATGGTCAAAGAAGTACTGTAACTTTGATGTGTGTGATTTTTATGTGGATTAGGCACTTTAGCTGGCAACTGATCCTCTTCTGCTTTTCCCTCCCCTCGGTGCCGGTCTTACCCCGTTCCCCGCTGCTTTAATCCCTCTCAGGAGTGTGACGTGGGATCGCAACAACACCATGGCGACAGGCTTCCAAGATGTGGCGAGAGCGTTGGAGCAGTAAGACGAACAGCACACCAACATCCTTTTGAAGAGGGCGGACGCACACACACACACACACACACACACACACACACACACACACACATGAAATGCATCACTCACGCACCCATATGAAAGGCAGATAACCATCTCTGGGTGATGTTTGCGATTACAGAATGTTTCATCATTCTCCTGACGTGTGTGCCAGTCAAATAAGTGTGGGTGTGAAGTTTGTACCCGCGCATCTCTGTCTGTGTGTACAAGGGTGTGTGGGTGTATTTGCGTATTAGGGAATTGCAGACAGCTGTTATAAGTGCCCGGGGCATTTCCTGTTTGTTCTTGTTAACATCACAGTTCCTCCAGTTGATTATTGCCAGGGTAATATTGTTTTTCTATCCACCTCTCTTTGTCTTCCTTTGCTCTGCAACAAATAGCAACTTTACCTTGCAATACATGCCCCTGCCCCTCAGCGATGTCACTCAAGCGTACCGCAGCGCCCCAGAGAAGACCGACCAAGCTCTAACCAAGGTGAGGATGACTTCGTTTCTTTAGCCTGGGGTTTGTTAAATTTGCTGCATCATGTTTCAAGACGCAGATGGTTAATAAGAGCCTGGTAATTAGAGTCACACTGAGGCGTGGGTCTGATGAATGGCTTTCATTTACTCGTGCGTTAGAAGTGATGATTAAATGTGAACGTTCCCAGAGATGATTATGTTGATGTCTGTATGATATGTTGTGACATAAGAACGACTTCTCTAATACTGCCAGAGTCACTTCTGAGAGTTAGGTTTGCAATCTGTAATAGAGAGTGCAGATGTCTGTAACTGCTAAAGTACTTCTGTCTGTGTCATATTCATATTGCATCCTTGTATTCCAGTTTCAGTTTAAAGGATTTAGAGACTTAATTCAATTCACTTTTATTTATGGCGTTCCCAAAAAAGGTGATCTTACGGTGCTTTATATTGTGAGGTAAAGCGCCCCCAATATTAGAGTGAGAACACAACAGATCCGACGATTCTTTCCAGCATGCGTTTGGCGACTTTAGGGAGAAAGAACTCCCTTTTGATTAGAACAGACTTCCTTGACTCCTGTAAGGGGGATGCACCAAAGAAACAGATATCCAGATTATACAAATGTTTACAAACACGTAGGAATAATGACACAATTTACATTAAAGCTAGATGGGGGGGGAGAGAGGCCGAAGTAATGATACTTGACAACAACTGGTTGTGGTAATGACTTTGAGCTCAGGTCTATGGAGGGAATTTACGTGGAAAAACACAGTGCGTTTTTTTTTTTAATTACTCCTAACGTTAAGAGTAAAGAAAGTAAAGATCCCGACAAGGCTCGGTGTCTGCAGGACATTTTCATATTTTTTCGGACTATGCTACGATTGCCCCTTACTGGCTAGGAGTGATAAAAGAAATGAATGCCATGATGGGCTTGAACTTGGCCTGTGACTTCACTGTGTTTTATTTATGTGATTTGCCCCAAGGACTGAGGAAATGGGACAAATATCTTCTATTGATACTATTGGCTGGTGCACAGAAAGCTATAACTCGCAAATGGTTAAATATGGATTCACCGTCAATTTTGGACTTTTTTTTTTTTTTGGACAGGCATTGTCAAGGAAATTTACGCAATGGAGAGACTGACCTTTTCATTAAGGCTTGCCACTGATAAATGTCAGAAGTATTGGAAAAAATGGGACCTTTACCCGAATGGAAAAAAAGTATAAATTTTGGTATCAAATGTATCATCACTGTAATTCACCTTTTTTATTTGACTATACGTTAAATGGCTGTACCTTTCTTTCCATGTGTCTCTATTAGCCTAGACACTCTGGATACTTGTTAAGGGTCTGAATGTTATGTTAAAAAGATATAAAACTACTAATAAAAATAAAGTGTTAAAAAAGAACAGACTTCCAATAGGACCAGAGGCAGGCATCTGCTGCCATTTGTTTTCATTGGGGGTCTGGGGACAAAACTCAACCTAATGCAGAGTGGAGACAGACCTTTTATAACATAGTAAGTAAGGTTTATTTATTAAGCGCTTTTCACAGACAGCCTGTCACAAAGCGCTGTACACAAAAGGCAAAAGTGGCATAGAAACGCACAGGGAGAGAAAAGGAGAGAGTGACCAATGTTTGGTTTGTCATGGGAAGTCCTTCAGCAGTGATCCTTGTAGCGGCATAATAAGAAAAAAAGGTTCATGGTCACCTGATTAAACTTTAGCTGTAAGTTATGTCAAATAACTTCAAAAGTAGAGAAAGTGTATCTTTCCCGAACGTGAACTGGGAGCTCTAGCTCCACAGGAGAGGAGCTTGATAGCTGAAAGTTCTGTCTGCCTCTTCTACTTTTAGAACCCATAGGACCTAAAAGTAAGCTTGCAGTGTGAGAGTGGGGTGCTGTGTTTGAGTAATAGGGTGCGATGAGGGTTTGCTCTCATGCTCTCAAATTCAAATCAGACTTGTCTTATACTGCAACACTAGAGTCTATTTAAATTAGAAAATTATTATTATTATTATAAAAACTTATACAGTGTGTGGTTTGACTAAAATATAAAAGTAAGTGGTAGTCACATTCTTTCATTTTTAATCTTTTTGTGCGTGTGTGTGTTTGTTTTGTATGCTGCTATGCTGGTTTTTGTTTTTGGAGCCATGTCACTGTATTTAGACCCAAAGCTAAAACAAGCTGTATCCATTGACCAAATGAATGAAAAGCACAGACCTGATGCCTGTAAACTAGTATTGTCACACTGAAAACAAAAATACAAGAATGTAACCCATTCCAACTAAAGCAAAAATGTTGTGGATGAATGTACCACACAGCAAGCCTAGTTATGACTAAGATAATACTGATATGAGGCTTTTTATATAAGAGCCTATGGGGATTAACTCAGATGCATTGACTTGAAGGCAACCCCAAGTGGCTACTTGAGGAACTGCAGTCTTTAAAACTTGTGTTTGCTTCATTTTTTAGCCCTGGAGGTTCCTCCAGGAGCTCTTTAGGCAGAAACAATGAATGAAAAAGCTCAGGCGGGCATCTTTGCTGCAGGGTGTAATGGTCACGTTAAAAATTCTAACAACATTATTCAGTTAATTGTTAATTTATGCAATGTAGTAAGACTGCTCTACGCTGGTCATTGCCAGTAACATTCAGCAAGTGTTCTTTGAGTTTGAATTTGCTTTGTCACTCATGCCATATGCCAAAATGTCACGATTTTTTAAAAACTCTTCTGATGATTTATTTTCTTCCTCTCTGATTCTGAGTATCTGCTCTGCAGCATTTCTCTTTCTCTCTTGGCGCTTCCTGTTACTTTAAAGGGGAAAAAAGCCAGAAAGTGACAGATCTCTTATCGCAGACGTACAGTTTCTTGGCAGTGAGTTGCATGGTTGCCTTTGCAATTATGATGTGGTTGCTTCAAGTTTTAAAAAGGCCACTTGAATTGTAGTTGTGTTTTTTTTTTTTCTTGCCAGGGAACAAAGACACAATGTGAATATTTAGTCCACCCATTCAGAGTCTTCATCTTTTGGTCAGCCGAGCACCAGTTGTCAGTTTGCATTGTGTTGCCGTCTGTCAATCTGGCACGTCGACGCATACGTGTCAAGATTCTTGTTTTGATTGTAGACTCAGTTTCTTGTATTTGTAATCGGAGAACTTTTTCAAGTTGCCAATCAAAGCATGAAACTAACTGACAGCAACACAACAGCCGATGTCAAAGAAAAAAAAAAAAATGACAGGCAGCGTACATACAGAAAATGTGGCCTTTCTTAGCAGCTGTGTCTTTTCGTGTGGATGCATAGCCTAATAAAATCCATTAAACAAATCCTCATAAAGTGTGGCTGCTAACGGTGCTAAGCAGGAGAGTTGGCTGTAATTAAATATTAATCATTGTAGTTGCTGAAGTGGTCATTTTGCTTCAGTATCACTGCTAAACAAAATGCCACTCGTCAGCTAGCTTGTAAGCTGCAGTTAGCGAAACAAATCTGTTTACATTGCATGTCAAACACCACGACGGCTCGCTTTTCAGTCAATAGCAAAGTCCGTCTTCCCCACAGGCCTGTGACTGAAGGTGCATGTCTGATACAGCTCCACAGAGCTAACATATTACTCTGTGTATACATCTGTAGGATTTCCAGCTGTCTAAGTTCTTCTAACATCTGCTCCAGCCTGCAGGCTCTCTGGTTCTAATCGAACACGGTTCCCTAAAGAGAGCTTTTAATTTAATTTGAGGTTTTATTAGCTTGACAATGTGTGTGAGGCTTCAGAGTCCCTGTGCAACTCTTTATTCAATCGTTCTTTACATATGCTATGATGATGATGCAGTCAACACTTCCACCTGCTGAGTCAAGAAAACAGATTAAAGGCGTTTCGTATTTTTGTTTTTTTTTCTGGGGATCAAACCTCTCTCTCTAGTCTCCTTATTACCATGCAAATGGGTTCGTCTCCTGTCTCCCGCACACCGCACTTTGCAAACACCTGTCATCACAACTCCTCTTCCTCCCTGTTTGTTTTGCGTGTGCGTGTGTGACAGATCCAGCGTGCCCTGCTTAGGAACAACCAGACTCAGCGTTTCTCTCAGAAACAGGCTCTCAGGCTGCACCAAGGCCTCGTCACCAGCACTGCTGAACAGGTGCGTGGCTGTACTCACGATGAGGAATAAGTCGCTTCTTTTTTTCTCATGTTAATAGTACACCCAAGGGCTGTTTGGAACTAATTGTATGCTTCCACATTTGCATGTGTGATTGTGTGCAGGTGATGGAGCGTCTGTGTGTACGGGTGCAGCAGCAGGTTTGTGTCCTGAAAGGCTGCGAGGAAGGAGAGGAGGTCCAGACGGCTAGACAGATCCTCAAAGAAGCAAGGAACTCGAGAGCTGTGAGTGGGTTTATAAGTGTGTGTTTGTGTGGCTCCGTGTTTTAATCTTGGACTCTTCCACATGTACTTTAGTCTAGTAGAGTCTTGAACCAACATTCATTTCTTTATAGTTTGTGAAGCCACTTAACACTAACCTGTGATCACTCAAGCATAAAAAAGACGCCTAACTCAACGGATGAACCATCGTTCTGTCTACACATAACAGACAACTTGGCAAGGAACCCGTTTTAAACGATATCTTCAGTCACTTTGTTACTAAAAGCCTCTCACAAAAACACATCATTTGTTCCCATTTCTTTAGTTGAGTCTATGAAAAATGCCAAAGATGACGCATTTAATATTTTTTGCACCAACAAGGTGATTCCCAAAGAGGTACTGTATTCGTCCAAAACTTGGCATATCCCAGAGTGGTGTGCATGTCCTTAAAAATCTTTTAGAAGTCTTAAAGAAACGAGGGAAAAAATCCAGCAAAGATCTGACACAGGACCTGAGAGATGCATCCGGCCCTTTGAGTTATCCTTCTGCTGTAGTCTAAGCCTCAGGAACGATAGAAGAAAAGGGCTGAGTTATGGCAGATTATACAAGAAGTGGACTGATAATTTGTGGCAACAGTTCTTATGGAGTAATGAATCCAGAGAATGTCAGAAGAGTGAATGTCTACAGCCATTTGTAAATCACGGTGGAGGCTCAGTCATGGTTTAGGGCTGCATTTCAGCCAGCGGATGGAATTCAGATTACAGTCCACCACACAATACCATCTGCCAGTAAAAGCACACCTGAACAGAAAAGCACTACCAGTCATGGATTGTTCCCCAGAGCCCGGACCTCGACATTACTGAAGCACTGTGGTATCGTATTGACAGATAACAGAACAGAAAGCAGCCATGTCCAAAGAAGAGCTTTGAATGTCCTTCAAGAAGTCTGGAGAACTATTCTTGAAGACAAAAGAAATGACAAGAAAGCTGCGTCACAGAGTTCAGGGTTGGTTGAAAAATAAAGGTGGCCACTTCAATGTCGACTTTAAAGCTCGTTAGAATGTCCGTTTTTACCTTATATAATCTATTTCCATTACTAACAAAATGTAAAAAATGATTATAGACTTTCACATATAGTGCAGCATTGCATGATTCAGAGTTCTGAGTATTGGTGGACCTCTCATCCACACTTTAGCTCAACTGTCTCCCTTTTAAGCCAGCTTTCTTTTAACCGGCTGCCCCTCTCAAACACAAGATCTGAACACCAGGTGAAAAATGGAGGCAGAACAAGAGGTAGCTGGAAAATTCATATTACCCCCTTCCATCATAAAAATCCTAGAATGGTAAGAATTGTTTAAAGCCAAGCATTTAGTTAATGAATGTGCACCAGTTCAGTTTATTACAGTGGGAAATATTGTGCTTTGTCCTTCATTACATTTACCCAACTGCTGCAGTGACCAATTACTTTGCAGTTTAGGATTATCCACCTCCTAAGAAGGCATTCTCTTTTCCCTGGAGAACTTTTCAGAGCCTAACTGCATCGCAGTGCACTGATCCAAAGACATACTTAGCAGCCTCCTTATAGTCATTCGTGCATTAAAATACAAGAGCCGAAGTTCATGGTCTGAACAGGAAAAACCCAATAAAACTAAAAGAAAGGGCCGTGAAAAACAGAAAAACTGGAATTATGCAAATGTTTATTACGCAGTATTACCCAGAGCAGTACGTCAGACTCAACTGTACGATGTACTGTGACCATAAAAACTTGCATTAACGCAGCTGTAAATGCTGCTATTTAAAACCTGTGTTTAGGCTTCACTCTGTATTTTATAACCCCAAACTTGCACAGCAAAATAAAGCCAAGCCAAACAAACACACAGAGAATAAAGATTATAAAGGGCTTTATTTTATTATTTTTTTTTCGACACAGACTGACGCTGGGATGGTGCAGCCATTATGAATCGATGACAGCTTCTGTAGTGTGGGAGATTATAATCCAGCATCCATAAATCCGTACAATGCTTTAGCCACGTGAGCTCTCACAACTGCAAGCGCTGCAGTGTAGCTGAACCAAACTGAATGCAAGAATCCGAATGAGAAGTCTGTTTATGCTGAACACTAATCAAGTATTAATAACCTGATTATCAATACACATATCCTGCTGAAACGGCAAAAAAAACAAAAACAAAGCATGTTCTGCAGTGAGCTTCATTTATGTGCCCTGCAAACGGAGCAAGAAGGAGATGAAAAACACGGCTGCACAGCACAGTTTGTTTTGTGCTGCTCACTTTTTCAAATACGCAAATATCCTTCACCGATCACCAGTAGTAGACCTGCTCTCCTCAACACCTACACCAACACATACACTGGAGACACCCGGGGGGAGCAGTGCTTTCTATTTTCTTCTAAAGAAAGGCGTGAACAGGATTGTAAGTGATAAATGGATTGTTGCACTCCAAATACAATTTAACAGGAAGGAAGAAAACGTAAATAAGCGTGTTCTCCCTGCTTTTTATTTTTAAGCAGTACGCGAACATTTAAGAAATGGTTCAGGACACTGTCGAGCGTAATGCACATTTTTAATGCTTATTTATACACAGCACTTGTCAGTTTTACAATTTATATGAAGATGTATTTCGTAATATTTGTTTGGGATGCACTTAAAATTCTACACTCAGAGCTGCTCAGGGGTTGCACCGATGCAGACATAAGAAGAACGAGATGGCACTCAAAGAATGGCAAATTGAGATCCTTATCCTAAAACCTTATTATAGCAAGCAGCAAGCAAGCAGACCCTTTATATGAGTTTTATTTTCCCATCAGATGTGACTGATGAGTGTATACACGCAGCTTTTATGTCCTTGTGACGTGAGCTAAAAAGGAAGTTAATGTTTCAGGCTAACCAAATGGCTGATAAAGATGGTGGTCGAGTCACAAGTCTCATGTCTAGAAAGATGTAGCATATTATTATTGATTATTATTATTGTTTTGTTTTGGTTATTATTTACTTCCTGATTTTGTTACAGAGAGGCAAAGAGACATAGTGAGTTTTTTGTTTGGTTGGGGTTTTTTTTGCCTGTCACAGTTGTCTGAAGGCCAAACAAAATGCCCAACGGATTTATTTTCCCATTACGGCTTTTGTTACTGGTCCACTTCATTGTTATATTTTCTGAGATTTTTATTAGGATTTTTTTTAATTTAATTTAATTTATTTTTATCATTACAATCAGAATGGACAAGAAGGAAGAAAGAGAAATTAACAGAAGGTGAGGGAGAGAAAAATAGAGAGAGGCAGAGAAAGAGAGAGAGCGAAGAAACACAGAGAATCTGCTTGATCATCTGCTGGAAAAAAAACAAGGAAAAGAAAACAACACTGTAGGGAAATCACAGTAACAACCAACATATGCATAAGTAGCAGTAAATAATAAATATTAAATGTTACTGAGCAGCACACAGTACTAATGATACCTGTTTACCTATTTAGAGGCAGCAGTCGACCAAGATGCTGTGCATTTGTGAGTACCTGTTTTGACACCTGTGTGCACACCTGTGTGCGTGAACACGCTTGTGTTTGTCAGGTTTATCCATTTAAGTATTTGATGGTGGGTGTGGGGAGCCACAGCCCCCACACCCACCATCTACCATCTGCAGTTATCTGCCTCCATCTACCCATGGAGGCAGATAACTGCCTCCATGCCCCCCAGGAGGCATGGAGGCAGCATGGAGGAGACCTGGGCACCAGACATCCAGAGGCCCCACGGAGCAGGAGAGCCCCAGGAGGATCACCGCAGGGACAATCGCAGCATCCATTTAGAAAAGAGCTGACGAGAGCCCTGGATGGGGGTCACCCAGCAGTCATGAGCCCGCAGGCTTCACTGGCAGCTGGCTGTGCCAAAGGAGAACGAACCCCTGGGCTCAACGCCCAACGGGTGGGGACACCAGCAACCGGCAGGGAGAATGATGGGGAAAAATAGGCCGTCACACCTGGGGGGGCCTGAGATGTTCTGATAGAGGCATGACACATAGACAAACAGGCACCCACAGATGCAAGCATCCATTCCCACCCCCATGTACACATATACAAATACTCAGCACTTGCCTAACATGGAGACACATAGAAATGAACGCTCTACACACACTCACACTCCCCATAGACGCTCTATACTCCCAGGTCCAGGCCCCAACACGCCCAGAGGGACAATCCACTCCCAGACCCAGGGGATGGTTCCCTTTACTCTGGAGTGGAGACAAGCAGACTGCACCAGACCTGCAGCAGCAGGGAAGCCCACCTGTCCAGATCCCGACCAGACAGCCTGGCCCCCTGCCCCAGACAGCGAACAGAGCACGGGGATCTGAGAAGACCCCATACCTCACTCATATGCGGTGTTGATGCGTGCTGATCTAAAGTGCATTTAAGACAGGGGAGGGCCATAGCACCAACAACCGTCTGCCAGATAACAGCTGGTGACAGCTTGGCCCCTCCCAAGACCCTCAATGTCTACATGCAATTTAAAATTGAGAGGTGGGCACCGGCACCACAGGTGAGGGTGAATAAACCGAACGTTCTCTGGACGCCGTAGTGAGCATGATAATGCTGCACTCACAGAAAAAAGGAAAACAGTGGAGACCGCGCACAACCAAAGTTATTGCCATCGTGTGCAGTGAACGTGCCATCTCACTGCCTTTGAAACAGTCAGTTGTCATCTTCAAAGCAACTTCATTGCGTTAAGACTATAATGAAATGGCAATAAGACAAAGTCAGTTTGTGATCAAAGTGTTAGGTTGGCAATTAAATCTGTTGCCATTTGTGGCAAATCTGTTACCGTCCACAGAAACTGACATTAAACAATGGTAACCCACAGAACAAGGGTGTCGCATGCTCAGTCTCTGGGTGACAAGTCCGTCACCACAACTACCTGCATTCATTCACAGCAAGAAAATTCTGTTCAGTCTCTGGGCAACCAGAGATTTTTTTTTTTCCCCCTTGTTGCAAGGAGATGCATTTTCATCTAGCGTGACTGAACCATACCAAAACTATGGCAAATAAAACAGTTTGTGAAAAGCTCACGGCAAGACAGTTCGCAAATATATCGCCAGCTGAAGTAAAGATTGCAGATTGTTCTTTGTTGTAATCATCAGTAGAAAAATCAAGGCCACCGTTTCTGCCATTATTCGAGCTGCAGAATTGACTTGTAGATGAAAATAAAAATAATGTAAAGTAAATCAAAAGTCATTATGGATTAAGCCAACTCCCAACACAAATGCTTTGTTTTGTATCATGCTAAATGTAGCAACATTAAAAAGCTAATATGGAAAACCAAATCTTCTCATTTCATGTGTTATTTTCTTCAGTATGTACTTTTACTTGAGTCAGTTTTTAACGTAGGTGATTTTTTTTTTTCCCGTCATATTATTGCTACTTTCATTGAACAAATGCGTGTGTGTGTTTTGTGTGTTCATCAGCTGTATCCATCTCTGTGTGAGCTGGCCCACGTGTTGTCAGTGGATGGCCCTGTTAAACAGCGCCTGGATACTCTGGCAGGAGAGCTGGCCAAGGCTGCAGACAAAGAACTGCAGGTAGGCTGGGGGTGGCTTTGAACCGTGGCCGAGGTTGTAATCGCTGAAACATTCCTTCCCTGATGCATTGGTATTTTAAACAGTAGTGGAGTGCTGTACTAGTTGCATTTAAATTGCCCATTAATGGCGTGTGAATGTGTGTGCTGTGCAGGTATGCTGACTTCAAAAGAAATTCACAGGGAGGGTACACTCTAACATTTTTTTTGTTCCATTTTGGTCTCATTGGGATTCAGTAGCACAGCATAGGCAAATGCTAAAAAGCAGCACGCACCCCGAGGAGGAATATGGCATACTTTGTATTGAATTTCAACTTACTTGAGCATAATTTACACATCTGTTTATGCTGCCTAATTTTGTTATTATGCTAGAGGCTGCATTTGTAATTTGCATTTGTTAAGATCAATTAAAAAAAACAACAAGCGAGTCAAAAATGCAGGTTTAGATAGCTGAGGTGTGTTTTAGCCCAAATGTCTGATAAATAGAACATCTAGAAGAGACACACAGATTATAATGAATTATTAATACAAGTTTTGGGCATATAAATATTTATAGCAAATCCATCAGCTGTGGGCGACATATTATACATGTAATGATACGTGTCTTGGGACACACTTCCTCCAGGTGGTTGTGGACTCCATGGTGTCCCTTTGCCGTGAGTTGTGCCCCATGTCCTGCTCGGCAGCTGAGAGACTGAGTCCACCTTTGTCGTCCATCTCTGAACAAGTTTCTATCCCTCGCTCTGCCATCCGCAACGCCCTGATGGAGAGAGCAGCTGAGGACATCAACAGAGCTCTGGAGTAAGAAAGAGAGTGGGTGAAAAAGTTCTAGTCAGGCAAAGAACTTCGAGATACTGATTGAACTGTTCTTCCTTCTTCATCCCAGAGAAGTGAAGCTGTCTGTGGTCTCCTATTTGACCAACTCCATAGTGGATCAGATCCTACAAGAGCTCTACACCACCCATAAAACCCTGGTACTGGTAATATCACTTTACTGCATGCCTTCTTGTAGATTCTAGAAAAAAATTATTATTCGAGTGTAAAGCTGGAATCTTTTTTGCACTAACATAAAGTTAAATTTATAATATGATTAAACAGAATTTTGTACATTATGAAATTTCACGAAAACAACCAAACATGAGCCGCTTTTGTCTGAACTGTGCAAATAACATAAAAAGCTCACCTCAGTTTCTTTCTTACCACACATGCATAAAACATTACAGATTTCACTTTAGGTATGCGTTATTTGAAATTATATTCATAAAGAAAATTGTTCACTATATTGCAGTCTTATTAAATATGTAGCTGAAGGAAGGAGATGGTTATCTTGTAGAATTAGCATAAAAATTGAAAACAGAGGGAAACTGCCAACTTGGCTCTATTCAAAGTAAAATAAACTGTCAGGACACGTCATGTGCTGGACTATTAAGCCTTTTTGTCTCCATCGAGCCTTAAGCAATAACATCCACTTATAATATATTCTCAAATATCCATTTATGTCTTTTTTTTTTTTCTTCAATAATCTGTCTAATTTGCTAATGAGCCAGTCAGCAGCAGTTCATGATAACCCACTGAAGTTCAAACCAAGCTTCAGAATCAGGCAGGGACTTCGAACTTGGCCCAGTTGTTGGTGTTTTACAATCTGTGGCTCTACTGGGATTTTCCCCTCATCACCATCTCTAGGGTTTATGGAGAATAGTCCAAAAAAGAGAAAATACCCAGTGAGCAGCAACTTTCTAGGCGAAAATGCCTGTTTGATAAGAGTTCAGAAGAGAATGGCCAGAGAGCTTTGAGCTGATATGATGGCAACCGTACCTCAACTAACCCCTTATTATAACCAAGTTATAACTAAGTTATAACTAAGTATCATCCGGTAGATTAAGCATTTGAGCAGAGGGTCTCAACAAAAGGGAAATGTTCTCCATCGTGTGCCCCCATAGCAGCCCATTTAATATAATTTTATAATAACAAATAAATAAATCCTGGAAAAATACCCATTATGTACATAAATACATAATAAAGTCCTCCTAAGGTGTGGACATTCATTGGTTATATTCTGTATGATGCTTTCAGACATTACTATTGTTGTCTTCCAGTGCTCCTATAAATCTCATATATTTATTGCACATCGCACACATGGTTGATATTAATAATTCTATCTCCAGTCGTATCTATGTACAAGCACAGTATAGGAAATTCCTTGAGCTCATGTTGAAATATGAAGTTAAGTTGGTTCAGACATGTTAATAAACACTGAACTGTACAAGCGTAGTTTGGATAAATTTGTCTTTATTCCAGGTGAACAGTGGCATTCTAATGCGTGCAGTTATCTGAAGTAGACACCCTGGTTCACATGTCATTAACATATAGGATGAAGATATATCGGTATAGCGCTTCTTTCTTTAAAGAGAATATTGAGCTCAGAGGCCAGATAACAACTTTATTTAAGCTGGTTAAGGACATGATGAGACCCTCCGGGCTCTCCTCTCCATAAAATTAAATTGTTTAAAATGAAACCAGCAGAAAAGCAGGGAAAAGATCGACTCCTAGCAATAACACGGCCTCCCCTGCTCTGCTTTGCATTCCGTTCACCACATCTGTTGTTACGTCTCATTCTCCTTTCTCTCTTTTGGTGCAGTGCCGGTTTGTCCTCTATCGTGCCTTACTCTGCTTTGATAATCAAGATATTGTGTTTAATTCATATTCTTCATGTGCTTTGCGAACGCTGGTAAAGCACTTTTATCTTTGTTTGTGAGCTTCTCAGGTACAAGGGCAGACATGCCTCTCCTCCAAGATAGCATTTAAGGATATATTTCCAGATGTCATCACTGCGCAAGTGTGAGCGTTTGTGTCTATGCAATGATACGTGCTTTTGACGTGTGTGTTGCATCAGTTGCGGCAGGTGTCTCAGGCAAAACGTTGGGATGATGTCGGGACGGGCAGACGCACTATCAGACAGTCCAGATTAGTCGAGTCTCTGGAATTCCCCGATGAGGACTTTGGTGTCAACCTGGGAATAGTAAGTGTTTGAGACACACGCTGACTTCATGTGCACACTTAACAAGAATGAGTTTCTTCTTTCCAAAAGAAGCACGTCTGATTTTAAGGAATGAATATAATACTTAACTGACTGCACCAAATAGAATAAGTGCTAAGAACAAATCAAGTTTTCAGAGACAAAAGACAGAGGAAACGTATCACGTTACATTTGATTTGATGGTTTAGAAGAACCAAAGCAAACAATGGAAAGATGTCCCCCTTTGACCTGTATTTTAAAAGATTCATAAAGCATTCGTTCCTCCAGGCGTATCACTATTGTTGTGTTATTGTGTTCCACAACACCAAAAATAAGGTTTATGCCACATAAAAATCGACCAAATCTATTGAAATGTTCTTATCCATGTCCCTCAAATTGGGGGGAGTCGGTATAAATGTAAGATATCAATTTATTTTAATTCACCCTCATAATTTCAGAAGTCCAGGAGCTACAGTGGGAGAAATATCTCGTACATTTGCTCACTGGTAGTTCGTAGTTTTATTGAAGAAGTCAACAGAATATCAACCGAAAATCCAATGAAAACACATAAAAGGTCTAAATAGATTTGCATATCATTGAGAAAAAATCCCCAATCAAAACACGGCTTAGTACTTGGGCTAGAAACCCTCGTTGACAAACATAGCAGTAAGGTCTTTCTTGTAGTCGGTCACCAGGTTTGCACATATCTCAGGAGGGATTTTATCCCACTCCTATTAATAGAAACTCAAAATCTTGTAGGCTTCTTGGGTGCTGCCTGGCAACTCGACACTTCAGCTCCCTCAACAGATTTTCTAAAGAGGTGAGATCGGGAGACTGGCAAGGCCACTCCATGGCCGTAATGAGCTTCTTCTTGAGCCACTCTGTTGGCTTGGTGCTAATCTTCGGATCATTGTCATGCTAGAAGATGCATCAATAACCCATCTTCAGTGTTCTGTCTCAGGAAGGGGGAGGTTCTTGTCCAAGACTTCACAACACATGGTCCTGTCCACTGGTTCATCACTGCTGTGAAATTGTCCTGTACCATTAGCGAATGGACAGCCCCAAAGCATAATGCTTCCACCTCCGTGCTTGACTGTGGTGATGGTGTTCTTTAGATCAAACTCGACATTTCTCAGAGTATGCGGGTTGAGTTGATTTCAAAGAGCTTGAGTTTGGTTTCACCTGACTGCAGCACTTTCTCCCAAGTCTTCTTTGCCAGTGAACATCTAAATGTTGGAGACATGGGCTTGTACATGTGCATTCTTGAGCAGGGGGACCTTGTGTGCACTGCAATATTTCAATTCATTACAGCGTAGTGTGTTACCAGTGGTGTTCTTGGTGACTGTGGTCACAACTGCCTTCATATCTTAAACAAGCTCCTCCTGTGCAGTTTTGGGCTGATACACTACCTTTCTCATGATCATCCTCACCCCATCAGCAAGGTCTTAAATGGAGCTCCACACTGAGGATCATTTTATATTTATAATCACACCAACAGTCGTCACTTTCTAATCAAGCTTCTCGTTGATGGTCTTGTAGCTCATTGCATACTTGTCCACGTCTACAATCTTGTCCTTAATGTCCTTTGACAGCTCTTTGGTCTTGGTGGTGGATGGGTTGGAATGGAAGAAACCGATTCTGTGGACAGGTGTGCTTTAAACACATTACAGATGCTCCTCATCTCGATTTGTTATTGATTCAATCAATTGTAATCTGTGTTTTCCATGTGCACGCAGCCAATCTGTGGGAGCCAGAATTCTGGCTGCAATCCTGGGAATAAAATGCTTGGTTCACTCGGTGCCATGCTAATCAATACTTTTATGTGATGTGAATTGTTTTTGGGGTTTTTTGGTATTCTGTTTCTCTCCATGAAACTACCATAAAAGTGAGAGACTTTTAATTTCTTTGTGTTCAGCTGGGGATCGAATAATTATTTAACTGACTGTATCCACATTAAATTTTCATGGCCAAATGGATGCAGTCCGCATTCCTTGGAGTTTTTTTGCTTTGCTTTGTTGCCTGTTCGATTTGTCAGTTTCTAATTTTAAACTAAACTTTTCACCAAAATTGCTGTGAAACTTATGTTCAGTGCAGTGTCCTCATTGCCTGGCTCATACTCAGGGCATCCTTTGATCCCCAATCCCTCTGTGATCCAGGCCCTTCTGCGTGCTCAGATTGCAGGGATATTGAAGAACTTCTACAGAATCTAAAGTTGTTTGATCAATGCAATGTATCCAAAATAAAAATAAATATATACATATATATAGCTAGCTTTATTATATATAACAATAAAGCTGGATCAAACATTAAAAAATGCTATATTAGATATATATTGGCAAAAAATTGGCACAGAATGACACATTTAAAAAATCCCAAGTAAGAAGAAGGAGGCCTTTCATTCAGGATAACATGATTTGCCCAGATACACATTGCACATGGTGATATTGCCCTTAAAAATTTAAGTTTTCTCTAGTAAATATTGGATAACGGATCAAATATTCAGTGTACCGATGCTTGGTTCAGTTCCGTTTACTGGTGCAGTTTTGCTGTTGAAACTCTGATACTGACGCTCAGTTACAAACAAAATCCCACACTTCCTGTTCCTTCCGACGTGCTATTGTTCTGACCACACGTGGATTTTGTAAACAGTGTCTACATCTTGTCGTTGGCTTTGCATTTGCCGAAACTCAGCGCTTTACTCCAGTTTCTTCAGGAACAAAAACATGGATTTTCTGTGAAATACTGCACGCGTATCTCATTGATCTACTTTATTTCATTCATTTATATTTACAGGGATGGCATACTATTGTCCATTTAACTTTTTGTGTGTTGTAATTGTGTTATAAGTGAAGTAAAGGCATTTAAAAACACTTGTATATGAACAATGATCTCTTACAAAAGGACACCATGGCCATTAAGAAGCGGAGCTCCAGGACTAGAAGAATTCGACCCGTCTCCACCAGACTGAGTGAGTATTCAGTCTATAGTCGCAAATTATTGCTGTCACGTGCTGACGTTCCATGAAATAAAATACTGTGCAAACGCCAACCACTCATTCCTTTATATTTTAGTTCAGAATTTATTGTAAAAAAAAAAAACCTTTTCCTTTTCTTTCAGAAGGTCTTTCAAAGTTTTCCTTTGGCTGTTTTTTTCACTCATTTTCAGCCCAGTTCTTGAATCTGGCCATTTTCAGAGAACTGATTTTTATTTTGTTTAGTTATTTATTGTGAAGCCACTTAACACTGACACCTAATTTAACCAGTGTTGTGTCTACACATGACCGACGACTTGGCAAAAAAGTCGTCGTCGGCAATTTAAAACCCATTTTAAATTGCGTCTTTATTTATTTAGCCAGTCCCCCAATTTTTGCCCATTTTATTTTTAGTTAAATCTACAAAAAAAAAATATTGAATGACATGCATAAAATAAGATGTTTGCACCAACAAGGTGATTCTCAAAGAGCTATTAGACCAACAATTGTCAAATCTCAGCATGGTGTTCAATGTGTCCTTAAAGAAAATCTGAGGAAACTTGACAAGGGAAAGACAAAAACACAAAAGTGGTAGGCCTAAAAAATATTTTACAGCAGATGAAAATCATCTTTTTAAGAAATATGGGGATGGAGGGGGGCTGATACAGGACTTGAGACATGCATATGGCTCTTCAGTTGATTCTTCCAATGCAGTAAAAACATACCTGGATAGAAAAACAACACAATGGAACATTATTAGTTGTGGATTGGCTTCCAGAGCTCAGACCTCAGCATTTTTAAAGCAGTGTGTGATCATCTCGATAGAGAACAGAACAAAAGATTTTGTCTGTCCTCCAAGAAGTCTGGAGAACTACTTCTGAAAACTATCTAAATAAATTATAACACACAGAGTTCAGGCTGTGTTGAAGAATACAGAAGAAGACGTGTTGAAGAATAAGGGTGGTGGAATTGTACAAGCTTCCATTTCCAATTTTCCCAGCAAAATATGAAGTCATGAAGGATGGCTTGCACATAACTGTATTACATAGATAACAATAGCTGGGCAAGAGTCACTTGATCTTTGATTTTCATTCAATAGTTTCTCATCTACAGAAATGAGTGTGCAACATGGCACGGCGACATAAGTGATCATGTTGTTCAGTATCTATTCTTGTGTGGTTTTTTTCCTATGTTCCTAACATGTTAGTCTGTTTTGCTTTGGTTTGAATAACAAGTTAGCCAGATCCATGTTTTGATTTGAATAACAAGCTTATATAAGGCGGAGTTTTATGTGAGTTTGGGATAAAAACGTGTAGGTCTTACTTGCCAGATCCCTTTTCATTAATATTGCTGTTATGACCGATGAAGCCGAGCTGGTGAGTTCCTGTGTTAACTAAATAACGTGTTAAAGTTATAAATATGACTATTACCAAACTGTACTATCATTAATAGGGTTGTTTTGTTAATGTTGTATGGTTGTTTTATTTTGTGTCTTTCAGTTGATTACCTGGCTTCTGTAGAGGCGCAGTTACTGTACTTGTGTTAGCTTACGTTGTGCAATAAAGCCTGTAAAAAGACAGCTAACTGATGTCCGAGCCTGAGTACGACACAGTTTCATCGGTTAAAACACACCCTTACGGTGGGAGTTTACTGAGTTAAAGGTAGTTAACTAGGTAAAAACCGTACAAATACACTGCATCAAAATATTTCACATTTCAACGATACTGTTCTCTGTATTTAAGTTTTTAACAGAGCTTTAAATCTAACTATTTAAAGTAATATTCAAAAAGTCATTAAAAATGCAATTTTATGCAGATTTC
>VURO01009541.1:12163-29547 GCA_015108175.1 Pelvicachromis taeniatus
TCTTTTTTTTTTTATTTTTTTTTTTTTCTTCCCTTTTTTTTTTTTTTTTTTTTTTTTTTAGCCTTCTGCAACAAAAACTTCTTGTCTATCTTAGGAAGAGATCGTAGATTGGAATAAAACAGGATATGGAGTGAGAAATGTGTCACTATTGCCTAAACTACTGCCTAAGTTGTGTTGTCAGAACACAACTTGTCATTAAGTTTTGATGTGCCAGTGTCTTTAGTTCTAGTAATACGAGTCAATATATTTACAGACTGCTATACCCCATTCGCCATCCGCCTGAGGTGGATGGTTTGAAATACATTGCACAGAACATTTGCTGAAAAGTTTTCAATTCATTTCTTTCACTAAGACACATTTTAATCTCTTAATGTTTAATCTCATCAGAAATTCTCTATTAAATCTTGACTCTAATGAATATAGACATATTTGACGTGTCAAAGTCAATGGGGATTCTGGTTTTTAATGTTTTCACACATTACAGTTGAGCCAGCACTCATTTTTAATCTGCTTCATCTATCAGTAAGATTCAATATTGTGTAACAACAAGTTAACTCTGGCTAATGACATAAACAGGCACAAACAAATCAAGCTTGGAAACAACAACATCGTCTCACAATAAAAAAAAAAGTACAAACAGTTATAGGATGCGCTGCACAGTTCATGCTCTGGAGACACAGCACAAACAGAAAAGAGGTTTTGTACCACAAATGTGGTTTAGTTATAATCAAGGACACAACCAGAGAACACAACAAGTCCCAAATGTTTTCCTGTCATTCATGCAGTCTTTACTTCTTTTTTTTTTTTTAACAAAAATTCAATTTGATGGACACAGAAGAGAGGACAGCAGATGGAGAGGAGTGGAAAGACTCTATAATTTTTTCAGTCATTTCGTCATTCATGTCCGGTGCAACCTCATGACAGCTCAATGCATCTCTTGCACAATACACAACACCTTTAAAACTATCTTCCTCGGCCCAACACTATGCTGTCTGTTCTCTGGGCTTTGCTCTGGATTTTCTATAATTCCACAGTGTCTGACAGACCCGTCCATCACAGCAATCCAAAAGGCTTTGCTTGCCCTTTCCATGAACCTGTTATCAGACCACACTGCCCACCTGGTATCGTGTCCTATGTTCTGGTAATTCTGAATCACCTTCAATTGTCCTTATCTCTGCTACCAGAGACAGACAATGTGTCATCTTTCCAATCAGCTTACAGTTCTATCACAATGAGATTTTGATAAAAATTTAAATTTCTTGTCATTAATACAGAGGCATAATCAGCAAATAATAACACATGGTAGCGTAAATAATTTGATAACAATCTTTTAAATAAATGTTTACTACCAACAATGTTTTTGTCAAGAAGGCCCAGAGGCCAGTATGTGGGAGTGGATCCAAATGCAGACACAGACGGAACAGTCGTAGGGTTTGTCACAAGCTTTATTATAAACACAGCAACAACACGCCGTGGCTACTTGAGTTTTTGATTTTCAAAATAAATAAAATGTTGTCAAGATGTTGCTATATGCTAAAGATAGCTTAAAAAACAAAACAGCATCATTGGAAAAAGACATTTAAATATTTCAGAATCATTTTTTGTCGTGAGGAATTCCTAGTTTTCTTGCCAGAACTTCTCTGAGTCCTGCCAAAAGTCTTTCGACGTGCGTGTTTGTACTCCTCCCAAAGAAGTTTTACTTCTGAAACTATCGAAAGGACTGCTCACTTGGCCCTCCAATACCTGCTTGAAGTCCCACGGTACCTTTGGTGGTGTCTCGTTTCAGGACTTTTTAGTTTATATCGCACACATGTTCCTGTATACTATCCCAGTGAGCTGGGTCATGTTGGGTGTGTTGAATTCCTGTCTTTATGGATCTGATGCTTAGGGCCTGTTCTGTCCTGCAATGGTCAGAGCCTCTGTGCTGTCCTTTCAGCTGGCCTATTTCTAACTACTGCCAGCATTTCTTGATGATGTCCATGACAGTTCCTCATCACCTTCTGTTTTCACCATAATGAGGCATTCTTGGAGCAGCTCATCTTGGAAAGCCATTGGCTTGTATTCAGTAATACTCTATCATATTTCATCCTGAATTGTGGGTCTGACACTCACTAATCCTCCCTCTTTCCGTTACTGGACCGCAGAGACCTCCGTGCGTTGTTATGAGTTTTCATGTCTCGACATCAGTGGCATCTATCTCTTCTTGTGACCAGCTTGTTATTCCAGCTGGTATGTGATGACCAGTAGGGCGTATAGATTGATGGCTTGGATCGTATTTCGCCAGTGAAATGGATGTTGAATACTCTCCAGTTCGGGGACAAATATAAAATGTTTCCAATGCCACTGTGTTTCTGTTTGACTTGTGTTGTTAAGGGTTAATGGCAACAATGTTTGGTGGGTAGAGAGAGAGAAAAATAAAAACTAAAAGGTTGAGTCACAGCAGAGTGGTCCAGTGAAGGGCTGAAGGTTAGGACTTGGGTTCAAGATGAAACAGGGACTTGGAGAGAAACCTGTGTAAATGCACAGGTTATCTGAGTAAAGAAAAGGCTGCTCGGGAGTGTCACACAGAGGAATTGAAGGTGTGCAAAAGTTTAATGTGAAAGTTTGGGGTGGAGAGAACTAATGCTGGAGTCAGGCCGGGAGTTGAAGCACGGCTTTGTGTGATGTGGAACAAGACGTGAGATGAGCTGTCAGCCCCGTCAGGGTGCCCTCAAGGTGCCACAGCTCCTTCTTTTGTTTTCTCTGTACATTTGCAAATACCATCAAACACGGTGCATTCCTAAGATTTATACACAAATGTTGTTTTTTCATTAAAACAGAGCCCTGTTTTGTGGATGGGCTTTGTTTGATCTTTTGTGATTTTAAAATAACCTAGTAAACACAATTAGATTTCAACAGAAGAAGCACAAATCAATTTCTACATTTCTTTGTATGTTTTATGGCCCTTTGACATTGTTTGAATTTGACTCTCGCAGCTGCTTATGCCTTATTTTATTACTTTAATCCATCTCTACAAAATAAAACCCTCGTTGATGACTCGTATTCGGTGCTCTGTGAATGCTAAGTGTGTTGCATTTTAGTAAACTAAACATGGTTTGCCTTCAATAGAAAAGAAAAAGTGTGTTGTGGCTCACCACAGGCCTCCAGAAGACTTTCATAACCACAATCCCATCTTTCTCCTCTCTTGCTGAGGACAAAACAAAACGAATACATGTATTTAGATTTCCCACATATTCCGCAAATATTGCAGTCTATCATGCTGATATGGCAGCAATTATTTTGGCACTCCTGCTGCGGTTAGTGTCTAATAAATCACTGATTTCTTATGTATATAGTGATGTATGTGCATGTTTGTGTTAGGACTCGTTAGCCATGAACAACTACCACCTATTAAAGGATCAAGTTAAATCTGCAGGTCATCGGTGTCTGTACTGTCCTCGCGGCAATCAAGTGTTTAAGTGCAAAAACAAAAACACAAAACAAGATTTTTTTTTTTCTTCCTGACTTTTTTTAAATCTACACACTGGCATCAACAAAAGTTACTTTAAAGATATAATGTGGAAAAAAAACTTTTAATTATGAGCTTCTGAAGGAACTTCACAGGATGCATGATGATTGCTGTGTCTCCCTCATTAAAAATAAATAGGAGTTATTTGAGAGCGTTATGCACATTGTTTATAATAAAATGCAATTTAGAACAAAAAAATCAATAACCTCAAAACAAAAATGTTTTGCACAGAAACCAGTCACAGTGAATCCACACATAAATTGTTCATGTAGGTTTAGTTGGTTTTTATTCACCACAAAACCACAGGCTTAAACGGTGCAGTCATTAGTCTATGCAGAGGTACTAAATGAGTACTGGGTGAATATATGTACAATCCAGACTATATGCTGCATACAGTCCTGTGAAAATTTTCTTTTCACATGACAGCAGATAGGAAAGAATACGACAGAAAATAATACACACAGAAAGAAACGATGAACGAAATTTATAGTTCATTGTTTATATATATATATATATATATATATAGATAGATAGATAGATAGATAGATAGATAGATAGATAGATAGATAGATAGATATAGATATAGATATAGATATATAGATATATAGATATATAGATATATGAAACCGTAGCCGGTTACCAAGACTACGTGAAGTAGCGATACCAAATGACAGCAACATCAGGAGGCCGAAGGACTGCCCGCAGGAGCGCAAGGGTAATTAAAAAATGTATATACTAAGTATGCATATGTGTACACATGCACATTCTCAGAAGATAAACATCCCTTATAGTGCTGCTGATGATGACTCTTTTCTTCTCACAGCCTATAAAACTAATGACTGGGCTGAGACACTTTTCCCTGAATCCATTAATACTTGTATGTTGCTCATCTCGTGGCTTTTACACACTGTTCAACTCACTTCCCTGCTGAAAATTTCAGGATTATTTTCTCCACAGAGAGTAAAGTAGTGTGTGAAGAAGAGAGACAAGTTGGCTCTTGTGTTTGTTTTCTTTAAAAAAAAATACTCTGAACTATGCATCATTTTTAAATCTGCAAACAGATTTCTAGTGAATAAAAACAGTTAATTTATCTCCGTTACATAATTTCATTGGATGTGGAGCTGCACATGTTTCCACGGTTTGAACATTAAATGCCACACTAATCGCTAGAAACGTAACCTAGCTAAACAAAATAGCATGTATGTAGGCACTGGTCAAAAACAGACCCCAAAAATATCATATCAGGGACATCATTTAATGAAATACATAATACAAATGACACAGCCCAAACTTTTAAAAAAACAAAACTTTTTTGCAGTATCTGATGTAAGTACTTAGAGCTTAAAGCTTCTGTTAGCTCTCAACCAGTAAATTGGATCCTACCAAACCTGATTATACTGATCATAATTTGCTTGGAGAAGGTCATAGGTCAGGAATTAGTTGGTGGGAGCTATTAGCCTATGACAACTTTGACCTCCATTACTGCAGTTAAAAGAGAGATTTTTTTTTTTCCCTGCAGGTCCATGCTGTCATATTTACCTTACCTTTTACCACAGTTGCACGACATTACCTGCTACAGTTCTGCCTGCAAAGAATCATTCAGACAATATGATAAGGAGAACCGATCCAAGCTGACAACCCAGTTCAAGTAAGGATGTATGAATCAACTTTGTATCATTTCTCTTAATAACAAATACAATTTCAAGAAAGACAAGAATTAAGAATACATCTGCTGTTTGTTCAACAGTGTACTGATCATAAAACTCAGCAGCCATTCACACACTGAATTAAGGCTGAAGGCACCCTACAGGCATATGCATCTGCAAAACAGACACATAAGCTTATATTTTTGAAATCATAGGGCCTGCAGCACTTTTTTATATTCTTCATTGTGTATTTAGTGGTGACTCAAACCAAATTTTGTAAATTTTAATGACCATTAAAATACGTACAGTCTGACAATGTTCATGCAAAGCTTTGTTTAGATTGGCAGACCCTTTAAAGAGCAGATCAGGCGCATAGAGGCATATACACAAATATATACGCTATGGTCATTGTAGTAAGAAATGCTCAGCACAACCATAATTTTAGCATCTGCAATTTGCTCCCATGTGGTGAGATTTAGAGCGCCACTTGATCAAATTCAGGTCATAGGGTGACACACGGCGCAAGTGCCACTGTTTCTAGATTGATACATGAGAATAAGGAGAGTAAGAGATGAATTAAAAATGAAGACAAATCTTTGCAATGCAGCTTTTTTGGGGTATGTGACAAAGGGCACACAACAGGGACTCACTTTCCACTTCAATGGATGTTTTTAATGACAGCACGAAACTCAATCTGCGGCATAGAATAAAACACAGGGATGTCCTCAGCAGGCATCTGCCTGCAAATCCACCAGCAGTACTCCCTGTCGAGAAATAACTCAACTCCTCAATTGTGAAATGTGCTTAAGTCCACAGGTGAAGTGAGATCAAAGTAGTGTTCCTGGTGTGCAGCACAGTACAGTATCCCTGTGTGCTTTCCTTAAAAATTCTGCAGTGAAGAAATACAGAGAAGTATACGTCCTGATCTCTTACTGGTCTCATTGTTTGAATACAGAAAGAAAACTGAGCAAGATATGAAAAATAACAAATAAGAGAGGGTCTTTTATACGTGATTACTTTCAAATGGATCCTATTGACTTTGAATTCAATTCCCTTTTGGATATTTGGATGAAAAAGGAGAAGAATGAATAATAGATTGAAGTTATGTATATAAGTATAGAGTGACAGACAAATAAGTAAACACACTACCTGCTGCCCATCTCATTGTTCCCTTGTTGCTTACAGTCTCTAAAGGATGCAGGTATTTCTCTTAGGAATAAATTATATACAGCTTAGTGAATATGTTGCACAGTGAGTAGTGCTATGCTCTTTACAAAAAAGGTAATAATTTATGACAGTAACAAGGCTAACAGGTGGGCTGTATGGGCCCACACTGTGAGTCCTTTGAGGGCTGGTTGTCAGCAATTTTTGGCAAGAAGTGTCTGAGAGAGGAGGTGGGATTGGTGGATCTGGACGATTCCTGTCTCCCAGTAGGAGGCTTTTTGAACAGGTGCTTGCCGGGGTGACAAAGGTTGGTGACAATCCTTGCTGCCCTTTTTTTCTTCCTGACTCGATGAGCGGCTGCTGATGACAGCGTATGACCCTCTCGGCAGTGCAGACAACGCTCTGCAGCGTGCCATCGGGGCCAGAGGTGGCCTGCTGATTGATAGGTCTGGAGGGCATCTGAGCATCTCGACTAATTATGATTAATGCTTCCGTGTCTAGTGGATCACAAACTGCAGATGCGTGAAATTAACTTTAATTACCGGGTTTGTACAGTTCAGTTGTTTTTGTTTTGTTTTGCTCCGATAGAACAGTGAGCTGCTCTGCGGATGAGCTAAATACATCAACCGTTTCAAAATGGCTCATGGTGTGCATTTTAAATGTACTCTGTAAATGATATATAGATACATGCTTTGGTGTTACATAGCCACAGAATAATGACTTAAGACAAGAATAATTCAATATTTTATCATTTTTTAACATGAATACATGATCATCCTCTCTGCCTCTACATGTGTTCATATCTTTCTCTTCATGAGGCATTTAATGTGGACTCACAAAGCCTCGCAAACATTGTTTTGTTAAGAGGCTCATACAGCATTTGAACTTAACACCTATTACATTTGTAGAAATGCTACGCCCTTAGCCGGCTGATCCCTGTTTGAAAAGGTTGTCTACCTACTAACAGGTCTACCTTATAGACGGACTCCCTGATGTGAACATGATAAATACTCTATTTAAAGCCGCGTTAAACTGCATCATTTCATGCTGACTGACTCAAAGTTGAATATATCACACTTAATGGAGTCATAAGATCCCATGCAATATTCATGAGCCAGCTCTCACATTCAGCCAGAGTTATGAAAACACAACTTTTTCTGCTCTTTTTCTTTCTCTCTGTCAGTTTTCTTTTTGGGTGATTACAAACCTGATTCATCAAGTACTGATTTAAACTTTCAGAGTGTTTTAGTGTTGTAGGAACTCTTTTTTTTGTTATATTCACAGTGCTGTGTGCTGATTTGACAAACATGAAAGATGATAAAGGAAGATTTAAGACAGTAATCAGGAGATACAGTGCTGTGAAAATTTTGATTAGGCCACTCCGAAACCTTGATTTTGTCTTTTCTTTAACCATTCAGATGTGGACTTGCTGGTGTGTTTTTCTGATCATTATCCTGCTTGAAGACATGAACTGAAGGCAGACATTCTCCTTCAGGATTTCATGGTTTTAATTTCAGGTAGCTGTCCAGGTCCTGAAGTAGCCCCAGAGTACGATACTACCACCACCATGCTTGTGTGTTGCTTTGATGTTCTTTTTTTTTAAATACAATTACTTTGTCATCACAGGGTCGGGGAGGTTTTGGTAGCTTTGCATGGAAGGAATCATAGCACTAATCAGTATGAACTACACTGGCTGTCCTACCAGAGTATTGCAAGGTGTTCTGATGCTGGGACATCAGATGGCCTGTCACAATGCCGTAGAAATGCATAAATCCCTGTGTAGCTTCGCAACTGAGTGTATGCACTAAGGCAAAAAAAACGTGAAAGCATGCATTTCATCAAACCTACAAGGTCATTTATACACATGGTCTTGTTCAGGTTTTCTCATGAGGGCAAACCTCATTGCCACGTCCTCTTCAGCTATGATCATATAAAGATGCTCCCTTATTTATCATTTACATATAAGATGATTTTTACTTAAATGATTACATATGGCAGTTAAAACTACTTCGAAGAAGAAATACAATTTGTCTCACAGGAGAAGTGGAGAAAAGAAAATATAGCTTTGATGTACTCAGTTCTGAAATTACAAACAAAAGACACTGAAGGTGAAAAATGAAGAAATCATGTAGAAATAGGAACGGACTCTGATGGATGTAAAAACAAACCGAAACAGAGAAAATAGTCCCGTTACAGTCGAGAACTAATAAAATGCAATTCATCCAGGGAGGAAGAATATAATGTAGTTTACACAAAGTTTGTGAACACTAAGTTGTGTATATTAACATATAACGTAATGTGCTAAGCCAATCAGGCTCGACTTTCACTAAAAAAAAAAACGTGTCCAGAACAGAATGTGGTGTCTGTACATTTTTAATCATATTCCTTCGTCATAAACTTTATGCTAGCAGTCATACTAGTGTAAACAGTGGTGGGAGACCATGGCGTGATCCAAAATTACTGTGACTGTGTACAATAAACCTGTGGTATTGCTGCCTTTCAAATGCTTGCTTTAAAGACACAGACTGCAACCACTCACAGCCACAGACAGCGATAAAATGTCAGTAACACACAATCAGTTTGTTATGAGTCTGCCGCTGGATGGGGTCAACCTTCTATCAACCAAATATCACACAGGAATAGTGGCCGTATTATAACATACTTAAAATTATTTTGCTATTTTAGCTGAAAAGTTATGAAATAATCTGAATATTTCTAGTTCAAAATAGTTGGGAAGTTATGGTAATGTGAAGTGCTAATGATAAACTCTGGGCAGAGCTCATTTTTCTGTGCTGACAAAAATACGACAAATATTTCTGTAAAACCTGTCTTTTCTTTCCAAAACCATTTGAATTCTGTCTAAATGGTCCGCAAGCAGAAGTAGCGTTACAAGCAGGGAGGGATAAAATATTTAAAGCCAAGAATTCGGTAGTGAGCAACACGCCTGTAAAGTAGAAGTCCTGGGTCCTTAATTGCCAGAAATGATTAAGCAAGGTGGCTGTTAGAGTAAATGATTTAATGTTGTCATTATTGTGATTGTTGCTGTATATATGAAACTGTAAGACTTGAGTTTGACTGTATGAACAAAGACATTCCTTTGCCGCACACACACAGTCACATATGCATACACACACACGACACACACACACGCATGCCCACAGACACGCACACACCACAGGGGGGTTAACACCATGGCTACGACCATGTGGGAGTGGTTTACATTGGAGGTGTTGCCAATTCTGTGTGTCAATAAAAGAATGACTGCATGGGAGGAGTCAAGAGGAAGGAGTCAGGGGCAGAAGGCAAGAAGGAGGAGGAGGGTCAGAGGTGAAGACCTTTGGGTCTCCTCACTCCCGTCCTTTTCTGTGCCATGTAGTCACTTAAAATGAAGCTTGCTCTGAGTCCTGATTCATCCACAAATATACGGTCCTAAGGTTAATGGGTTAGTAGGATCTCCAGATCCAGAGAAAAACCCTATCAGTGGCCATTATGTATTTACATTCGAATGTCTCAAACTTTAACCCGTGATTATTTTTATGTTGGCTTGAAATACCATATCTCCCCCTGCTGTACCTGCAACTTCTGCATGCCTGTTCATTTCACGCTTTGGAGAGGCAAAGCATGAAATGGACGCGGTGGACAGGCGCGTCTGTTACACGCGTCACAGTGACATCAGGTTGGAATGCAAAGGTGTTCTCGAAAAGCTTTGCAGAAGAGGAATATTTCAGCAAGACAATGACCCAAAGTTCACAACCCAAATCACACAAGGGTTTGTAAAGAGGCAAACTATGAACACACATGACCCAGAGGTGAATATTTCACCACAGGTTAACAAAACACGGGTATCTTGGAAACTAAATACAAACCACTGACAAAAGAAAAAGATGGAAAACTCGGTTAATGTAAAGTATACTGACTTTGCTGCATTGAGATTCCCTCTGTGGTGGCTGTATTTTTATATAACAAGTCAAAAGTGTTCATGTTTCATTTTACATAAAAGCAAATACCATACTGTTTAGCTTAAATTATTCAAAAATTGCAGCACCTATCCATAATTGCATTACTTTTGACATTTAAAGGATATCGCTCATGGATGTACTCACCTCCGTTGTAGGTCTAAATATGCATAATCAGTTCAGTTTATGCATTTCTTCTGATTTCAATAAAATGGAAAACTGTGAATAAATCCAATTCACGTGTCAAAGATGCATGTTAATGTCAAGCGCAAAGGAGTTTCTTTCCTATCCAATATGACTGACTGTAAAGCTGGCTGTGGTCCCTATTTATGACCATTCTATTTATTATTACCCACCAGGGTTTTACATAGCTCTGCATACTCTCAACTTTTGCCAACCAAAAAGCATTTCGGGCTCGAAAATGTATGTTCTTCTCTGCTTGACTTTATATAAACATATTTCAGGGAGTTATGGTCCAACACCTTATGAGAGGAGAGGTGCACTGTGGGGACGTGTGAACATTGTTTACTATTGTGCCTGATGTGCTCAAAGTGGAGTCCCATGGAAAAGACGCAGCGGTAACAAAAGTAATTTACAGTGATGAAAAATGCACTCTTGGTTAATGATTTGGAATAAATGCTTCAAGGCAACAGTGTGGACCATTTGTGAGGTTAATCAGTGGATTTATGGACAGTTACTGAAGTTGAAGGCCTTCCCTTTAAGGGTTATTGTTCAGCTACATCAGGTGAAGTTAGTGTCAGCCATCTGGGCATCGGACCTTATTCAAATAGACTCCTGTGATTTTATGAACACTAGCTGGGAGACTGTGCTTTCCACATGATGCACTGCCTCTTGGAATGTCAGTGTACACACAGTCAGGGAGGACGGTGGTGTTGTGAAAGATTTGGACAGCATGTTTTGAAAATCAATTTATCAATTACCCACAGCTTTGCTGCTTAGCTTAGCTATTTTAAGAGGTATACTTACCCTTTTTATTCAAATTTTGTTGTAGCGAAACTGTTGATAAAATGTATTTTTAGCAGTGATGATTTAGTTTTGCCTTCTTCATTGCAACTACACAGTGACTCAAATAGCCCCTTGTTACAACCAAGGCACAGAAGTGTGTCTCTGAACACATCAAACTTTGAAGTAGATGAGCTACACCAGCAGAAGACCACACTCGGTACCACTTCTCTCAGCTAAGAACAAGAAACTAAGACTACAGTTTACAAAGGCTTAACAAAACTGAACAATAGAAACCTGGAAAAATGTTGCATGGATGAGTCTTGACTTGTACTGCGACATGAATGGTAAGGTCAGAATCTGGCATAAACAATATGAAACTGTGGATCCATTTTGCCTTGTATCAAAGGTTCAGGGCGATGGTGGTGTAATGGTGCTAGTATCTGGGCCCCTTGGGTCACATCTGCAAATTATTTAAATGTCATGGCCTACTTGTGTTTTGTTGCAGACCATGTCCATTTTTTTTTTACCACCATAGTGTACTTTGATGGCTAGCATGCCGTGTCACAGAGCTCATCATCTCAAACAGTTCACCGTACTCAAATGTCCTCCAGAGTCACAGGATCTCTATCCAATGGAGCGCCTTCAAGATGTGGCGGGATGGGTTCCTGCATCATAGCCGTTCAACAAGTAAATCTGCAACTGTGTGATGCTATCATGTCAAATGAAGGTCCAACCCAGTATTAAGAAAGTGTACCTTATAAAATGGCCAGTGACTAAATAAAGCAAAACAGATTTTTGTACTAAAACGATAGATTTATATACAAAAGCAAAATACATTTTCAACTTGGTGCCTGCTTTTCAACTGGACATGACTTATTGAGACGTCCACCAGTATTCTGTATGCACTTGTAATTCAGAGCGCCATCATACAAGATAAGAAATGACCCCTAAAAACACAGATAAACTCTCACTGTGGGCAGACTAATCTATTGCTTCTTCAGGAGGCTCTGATAAGCATGAAAACAAGCACTCAAAAATAACTGTAGACTTTAAGCTCCATTATTATGATAATTGGACAATAAATCCTTTGATTTTTTAACATGGATTCTGTCTGAATCTTTTGCTTTTCATAGCCAATTAAGGCTTTATTTAATCTAAATTAGTCCCACTGAGATCAAAAATGTTCAATCAAGAAAGACCAGCACAAGACAGAGGCAGCAGCAGCAGCTAGATTAAGTATGCTTCTGATGAAGTGCGATTACAGTCTTGTTCATTAACACTTATTCACTCCAACAGGAGGCTTCATTACTAACAAATCTGAGATC
Organism: Pelvicachromis taeniatus; assembly: GCA_015108175.1. Classification (NCBI taxonomy): domain Eukaryota; kingdom Metazoa; phylum Chordata; class Actinopteri; order Cichliformes; family Cichlidae; genus Pelvicachromis; species Pelvicachromis taeniatus. The sequence continues at coordinate 24,729 of VURO01009541.1, forward strand.
AGCTTAAAAGGTTATGAAAATGCCATGATGTGTTTCCGCTCAAATTCCCCATTAGATTTCAACTTGTGGTGCTGGCAGTAAGAAGTTGTGATCATAAATGCTGCATTTCTGCTAATTTAATTCAGTTTTTTTCTCTTCAATTTTAATTGTTTCAGCACTTCTTTGGCCATCTGTGAGTAAGAAAATGAATGGAAAAACATTACCACAGATACCTGCTGGGCTATATTATTTTCGTCTCTGTTCAACTATCCAGGAGAAAACTACTGTTATGGTGGTGGGACATCCACCCGCATCGGAAAGGCAGTATACTTTGTACTGTTTAGGGAGAAAGAAAACATCTGGCTCTCTGCTCCCCAGACTCTCATTTAGTCTAACAGACACATGCACATACACACACATACACAGAGGAGTTAAGCTTCATCCCTCCTGGGGAGTAATTAGAGGTTAGCCTGGTCTATCTCAGAGCCCCTTTACTCCCCATCACACTCACACAACTCAGCAGCCAGAGATGTTGCTGAATGAGCGGGTGAAATATTTTAAGGAGAACTTGGAGCTATAAGATCCAAACAGGAGCGCTCAGGATGAAAGGTCAGCTCATACTACAAGACAGCCCCATTTTTCCTAGTTCTCAAAAAAGGTCAAGCTTTCCTGCAGTCTCCGTAGCAACACAGAGCTCAATGTGGGGAGTCTGGAAGGAAAAATCTTTTATTCGAATGGCAGCAAAGGTCCAAAAATCTGAAATTCCCCGAAGAAAGAGACCTTTAAATGAGACGTTATGTGCGTAACAAATGGACTTTCAAATGGAGTAAACATATGAGAAAGAAATTCCTGTGAGCCAAAAGCTTTGCTGTTTGGAATATTAGGTTTCCAGTGTTTTATTGTTTTTACTTCTTGCTGACATTAACTCATTACAGATTTGTTCAAGCCTCAGCCACAACGGCCCAGAGACTGTCAAATTCAAAGAGTTAACGCAAAATCTGTATTCCCCAACCAGGTGGCAAATGGTTGCTGAAGATCGCTGACAGTGGCTACCGTATATCTTCCAATAGTAGCCCCGGTGTTTATTCAAAAAATTATTTGGCCGGCCAGGTGTTTAAAAGAGACCGGCAGTTGTTGGAGACCGGCTCTTATTCCCTTCTCAGACGGAATGGGTGTTTTGACTTTTTTCCTTCCTCGATAGCATCCGATGACAAAACATTTTTAACACAAAAAGGTATTTGCCGTATGATCTACTGCAGGAGAGCGATAGCCCAGATTGTACGAAAAGAGTAGTAACGTACGGAAATGGCAGTGGGTCATTGGAGATCGGCATTTACTACATACCGTCGCTTAAAGGAGACCGGCTACTATTGGAGACCGGCATCTATTTGTCGTGACATGTTTTCAAATCCGGCGTTTATTAGAAACGGGCCTCAATAAGAGACAGGCCGCTACTAGCAGATATACGGTATAAAAAATCAGTTAGAAAGAAAGTGCTGCACTAAAAGTCTCCTTATGATTGCTTTTGGTGCTAGCAGATTGGCACTTTCACACATTTGCATTAAAAAACACACCAACTTGTTTGCAAACACTTACCAACTGAAACTTGAAAAATGTGAGGCAAACCAGAAATGGAGAACATTCACTTTCAAAGTAAAAGTTGTCCCTTACTGCCTCAACCAACACATGTCAAAAGCCATAACTTTTACCTTGAAGGCCAGCAGTCTAGGTTTCCGGTTTGCACTCTACTTTTTGCTCTTTTACTACCACTAACTGACAGCAACCAGTCATGGAATATACTCCATATACATGGAGGGTTTGTTGTGTCAAAAGCTGGAAGAAGACCAAATTTACTCTCCAAGGTGACTGTCAAGCTATTTCTAATACAATCAAAACTAAACAAAAAAAGAGGTTAGGACATAGACAAACAGATATGAACCCAACTAAAGATGAACACACATGGATCTTCAAGGGTTCTTACTTTTCCAGACAGTGGTTTGCCAAGCCCACCCGCTGTGTAAATTTCCTTTCTTTGACCTGCTGTCTAACAGTGATTCAAAAGATCCAGTATTTTCTAGTTTTCTCCTGTTCATTATCACTACTGGGTCACTCTGACCTGCAAACACCAGTTTCTCACACCATGACAGACATTGCAATCAGTAGGGTGCAGAGCAGCGCAGGTGTTGTCTGTCATCCACTATGTTCAAATACCTCTAATAATATTCCAAACACAGTGCGCATAATAGACATAGTGCTTGACTATAATAGATAAACTGTAATATAGTGCCATGTGTTGTTCCAGTGTTTGCTGTGAGTTTCACTTGAGATAACATTTGACACTCACGTGTTTTATAAACAAACTCACTGATTGATTAATGATTATTGAGGAAATAGGGATGTGGTCATACCCATGAAATACCCAACAGGTCACTAACTGATTTCTAGGCCTGCATGTCTAGGGATTTTGCAGTTGATTTCACTGACAGCCAACAACCTCCAAGAGCCACTCACCAGCCACTCGGGGGAGTAAACATTTTTCCCTTGGTAACAGTTGTTGCCAGGGGGTCTCTAAGCCTGTGTGACTGCTGCGTTATACTGTCTGTAGACAGAGCACTTTGGTATTTATATTAGTAACTATTAAATAGTTTTCTGTGGCAAAAGGAAAAGAGGAAACAGAAATATTTGCACCATGTCACTCAGAATCCTTGGCACACAGCTGGAATCTATGAACAGTATCCAGTCCTTCAGTCTCCTCGTTCAGGTGAGCTATGCAATGGAAGAGAGCATAGCCTTAATATTATTGATGTATTCACAATATTATTATGCGGCAGGGTAATAACTGCCATAATAACTTCTGTGCTGCACATATAATTATCATGTCATTATATAAATTAGTAATTGCCACATATGTCAATGAAAAACATGTGAAATTTCCAATGTGAATTTAATAGACCACATCTGGAGGTGAACTGGGCTGCACAAACAAATCTGAGCCAGTTATAAATTCAAGAGGACTATTTTTTCTTAAAGGCCAAGGTGAGTCTGTTTAAAGAGCCATTTGTTTGTTTGTCAGTGAGATTATGCAAAAGGTACCCAGCTGGATTTCAGCTGAGTACCTTGGGAGAGAGGTGAAGCATGGCCACTGGAAAAACCTATTACATTCTGGTCTGGCTCTAGATTACTTTGTTAAATTTGCAAAGTGAAAACAACAGATTCTGTGAATATGTATCCAAATGCCCCATGGGTTGATGTCACTGTCTTTAGCAAGATGCAGATCTCTGTTTAATCCTGGAATGAAACAGCCCACCTATAACAGACCATAGGGAAACTCAGCAGTCTGCAGCGAGTGATACAATTTCAGTACCATCCAATAATTACTCGCTATCCTTCAGATAACTTCTCTGACCATGGATGGTGGTTATAAAGTGACTGAAATTAAATGTCAGCTTCCTCCTGACCTGCTTCTACGGGGTCCCTTTGTTTCTTTTGTCCTCATGTTGTATCATTCGGCTGGAACCTCGAAGAATGGATTTACATGATTTTTTTTTCTGCGTCTCTGTCAGCTTTTGCTCACAGTCAGAGCTCCCAGATCTAGCCTACAGGCATTGCTTTTGAACACAGTGCTAGTGTCTCTTCTCTGACAGGAGCTTTCTTTACCGTGTTACATTGAAACTGGTTTCTGTGCGTAGGGATAAAAATAGAGTTTGCTAGAAGAAGATGAGGAGAAAAAGTTCAGCCATAAGCAGTGGAACCATTTTCCACAACAGCTCCAAACTATTCTATGGAAAAAGCAATATTCAAGGCAACTTATATTCATGTAGCCTGTAATAAACAACATGCGCACTCATGTGTAGTGGACTCAAGCTACGTTGCAGCTACAGTGTTAAATTAAAAGCACAGTTTCTAGGTATGTTTTAATATGATGGCAAACCGTGTCATGGTCCTGCATCTTTGACCGAGTGTTTTGATTTCTGGGAAGTTTTGAGGTTTTTTTTGCTCATTTGTTTTTTTGGATTTTGAGATGTGGTTTGTAGCTGGTCACTTGTGTTTCTTTGTTTCCCATTGTTTCCAGTCAGACTTCCTCATTAGGTTATTTAATCTTTAGTTATCATGTTTGTGATCCCTGACAGCCACCACAGTCAGTCATGTTTGTTTTATCTTCTGTCACTGTGTCACAGTCACATGTCCTGATCTCAGGACATGTGACTTCCTGCGTCTCCCATCTTGACCTCGGGACTTCCAGGCCATACTCGGCACAGATGTTTCTGTATACTATGCCGGCCACTTGGTTATGGCGTTTCTTGTATGCCCTGCCTGCTAACATCTTGCACCCTGTTGTTATGTGCTGGATTGTCTCAGGGGTATCTTTAATTCAATTTATTTATATAGCGCCAAATCACAACATCAGTCGCCTCAAGGCGCTTTACATTAAGTAAGGTACAGTAAGGTAGGCCCTACAATAATACATACAGTGAAAAACCCAACAATCATATGACCCCCTATGAGCAAGCACTTTGGCGACAGTGGGAAGGAAAAACTCCCTTTTAACAGGAAGAAACCTCCGGCAGAACCAGGCTCAGGGAGGGGCGGCCATGTGCTGCGACCGGTTGGGGTGAAAGAAGGAAGACAGGATAGAGACATGCTGTGGAAGAGAGACAGAGATTAATAACAAGTATGGTTGAATGCAGGGAGATCTATTAACACATGGTGAATGAGAAAGGTGACTGAAAAGGAAAAACTCAATAAATAAAGGGGGTCCCCCAGCAGTCTGAACCTATAGCAGCATATTTAAGGGAGGATTCAGGGTCACCTGATCCAGCCCTAACTATATGCTTTAGCA
>VURO01009542.1:2698-14332 GCA_015108175.1 Pelvicachromis taeniatus
GACTCTTCTCCAGCTGAAACAATGATAATGATGGAGAGTTGTGTGTGTGTGTGTGTGTGTGTGTGTGTGTGTGTGTGTGTGTGTGTGTGTGTGTGTGTGTGTGTGTGTGTGTGTGTGTGTGTGTGCATAAACAGACGTGCAGTTTCATATTTATCTGTTTTGACCTTTAGCAAACCTAATTGTCCAAAGCTCCATGTGTGGTCACATGACCACCTTTATTTTTAGCAGGGTGATTAAATCGTGACTGTTTTCTCCCACAGACAGTTTTCCTTCACTTTACTGTAAATCCACAAACACGGCTGACTTCAACCCCCCCTTGCCAGGTAACCAAACATACAGCAATGATCAAATGTAACTACTTAATAAATAAACACAATATTCATCCATCCAAGCCCAGACCTCCCTCTCCCCAGCCACCTCCTCCAGCTCATCCGGGGGAACACCAAGGCGTTCCCAGGCCAGCCCAGAGATACAATCTCTCCAGCGTGTCCTGGGTCTGCCCCGGGGCCTCCTCCCGGTGGGACACCTCACCCAGGAGGCGTCCAGGAGGCATCCTTGTCAGATGCCCGAACCACCTCAACTGGCTCCTTTCGATGTGGAGGAGCAGCGGCTCTACTCTGAGCTCCTCACATCAAAACGACAATTTGTTTCCCATGCTAGTTGCTATGGAATCAATGTTACCTGGAAATAACAGATGGCCTTGTGTGAAAAAAGAAATGCATCTTTGTCTCAATAACAAATATAACCACTTTTAACCAGCTGAAGTACAAGACCGCAGTATCGTTCTTTATTTTCCTGGAAATCAATTGGTGGTATTTTCTTCACAGTAAACAACATGAAAGCCATCATACATGACCAATCAGGGACCAGCGAGTAAGCAATTATCCAGTCTGAAATCAACAAAAACTACTGTATTAGGTTAAGGTTAGCGATGAATCAGTTCATGCATGGTTAACGTTTATTTTAGCATCAGACCAAAGACCTGCCCTGAACCAGTGGCCACCACAGCCACCAACACAAACACTTAATGGAAGAAGTTAGAGGGGAAAGCCAAAGAGAAGAGACGGCTCTGGATAATTAAAGGGAAACAATTACGCTCGTTTCCAGCATAATTATTCTTGAACTTTATTAGAATGGCCTGCATTACACAGTATTATAAAAAAAATCCTTAATCACTTTGCACTGGGCAACCAGTATAAAAAACAATTTGACCTTCTTTCACTTTGCCTTCTAGCCAAAGTGTGTGTGTGTATCTCTCGCTCTCTCTCTCTCTATCTCTCTCTCTATCTATCTATCTATCTATCTATCTATCTATCTAGATATCTATCTAGATAGATAGATAGATAGATAGATAGATAGATAGATAGATAGATATATATATGCTCCTCTTCTTTCTTGGGTTTTTGCTACCTGAGGTATTCACTAAGCACATGATCAGTTGTAGCCATCACTGTACTCATGAATGTTGGTTGTTTCATCCTGGACAGTGGTTCTGACACTCACTAGAACTCAGCCTCCTTCCTACTGTTTAGCCTACAATGTCAGGTTGCTGGATTTGGGGTGAAACCCTGCATTAATCCTCTGTAACTCATCTGGTAAGAAGCTTTCTTCTATCCGCTCCCTTGCCCAGCTTATTATCCCAGCAGGGTATCTGATGAGGAAAACAACAATAGCCCTCTTTAAGTACTGTACTCAAATAAGTGGTCTCTGAGTTTTTCTTCTCCTGGGACACTGAATTTGTTTTTCTTCCTATTCCTAGTGTTCTGTGAAAATGTCACTCTAAATAATATAAGTTGAACAACACCCAAATACAAGGTAATTAACTCCTAAAGCTTGAAGTCAAGCTCCTCAGCAGCTGCATGCGGGCATGTGGGGATTCACTCGTCTGAAATAGTGGAAGCACGGCTGTGAAGCAGGAAGAGCAGCTGACATTCCCTGGATAAATAAAAGTTGATATAAAGTGAGTGTGCATCTTTGACATTGTGTGATACATTGTGTTTGCAGTGCTGGTGATGGGTGGATTGCAGAAGGCATGTGAACAGGCTGTTTGCGCTGCCTCTCAGACTGCCAGGTCTGTCAGGACGAATGAGGGGTCTGTCTGTGAGAAGCCCCAGTGTTAGTTTGTGCTGTGCTCTGTGGTGCCTCATCCACCTTCATCTGTCCTGCACCTACAGATGGAAAGGAAGAGAGTAGCAGGGACCAGGGAGGCCATGACTTACAGTCATATATATATATATATTTTTTTTTAGTTTTTTGTTTCTCTGTTTTGGAGTTACAGAGAAGTATGTCATTATCTTTTTGTTTTCTTTCCCCTTTAGCTTGTTACAGTGACGGGCAACACGGACCTGCCAGTTCTTTTATTGTTTCTCAATGATCATCTGCTCTCGTCTCATCCGGCTGGTTGTTGTTAGTCTGGTTCATTCACAGCGTTTCTATTTGCACTGTCACCAAGTGAGCCGTTTTCACCATCTCTGTTGGAAACCCTGTTATCTTTACGTTTAACGCCCTCAGGAGAGATTATCAACACTTCTAACAGTTCATCTGTAACTGTATTCTTTTGTCAAACCATATGAGGCGTGTGTGATATCTAGGCTAAAACGCATGTGGGCGTCTGTCATCAGCTACACACATTTCACATCCTTCACAGTTGGATAACAGACATGAGACGAGAGGCCAGCCTTTAATGGTACTGGTCTTAAATCAAAAGGCAATGATGTGAGAATGTAATCAAACTGTTTATAAGAGGAAAAGTGTTATTTTGAGAACGTTGAGCTTAACATTAGCTGGTATAATGTTGGTTTATGATCAGCTCACGAGCGATGACTACACAACAGCAGCAGCTGTGTGGAGATGGGAGGGTTGCACGTCTCATCTGCTAACAGGAAGTAAATGCAACAATACTGGTAATAAATAAACATGTTTATGCATGTTTTTCTGTATTAGAGCCCAGACTTCAGTTCAAAAGTTGCTGCTGAGGTAACGAGAGAGTTTGACATTTTATTTGCATTTACATGAAGTGTAATTAGGAGCATTAGCAATGTCCATCCTGGCCACTGCATTCAAGACGGCGTGGCAATATGGCGGCATCCACAAAGCGGCGCCCATGTATTTTTATTGGATTAATTCTAAGTTAATGAGAAATCGTGAAGTTGTTGGAAGACGTAATTACACATTTATCAGTGTATATTTACATTTAGTTTTTCTATTAAATACACTTAAATAACTGACTCGAGAAGCAGCTTCTATCTAAAGTTTATCCTGTGGTCACACTGAGGTGTTGTTAGTGTGTTACAATTCACACGCATGCTTTATCACCAACAATCGGACGGCACAGCTGAGGCTGAGAAACACTCAGTCATTACTTTTAGAGGTGTCGTGTCTTTGTGGCGATTAATAGATTTAACACAATCGTAAAGTTATACTTCACGGGGTTGGTGTGATCCGTGTTTAAGGTCAAAGGGAAGAGATGAGGAAGCTGTGAGGCCTGCACTTTGTGTGGAGCAAGGAAAAGGTAGGACCCACCACGGTGGGCAGCAAATACACACACACACACACACTTACAAGTAACATAAGGGTTCCTTTGTGAACCGTCACAAACAAGCTGAATTGTTAGGACTGATGCAGGTGATGCTCTAAGTAAAAAGTGCTGCAGGCGAAACTAATCCTTAGTGGGTGGGTTTAAAGAGTCAGTATAATTTCCTGGTTAACAGTCCACACAGGAAGGAGACTGATTAAGAATCCTGCATGTTAACGCTACTTAACAAAAGCCTTCTATATTAAAACACATTGATCAAAATGCAGATATGCTTATTCAATACACAAGTAATGAACTCTACTAAATGGCTCACAGTTTTCCTTCAATTAATAATGAAGCAACTTGATGTGTATAATGGGTAATTAATTAGCACATTCATCACTACATGAATGCAGAGCAGATTGAGACAGCTGTGATAAACAGAACGTTATTGGAGCTCAGACACGTTCCTACATTTTCATGATTTCAAATCAATCGTCCTTCCTGAAGCTCTTCTAAAATCAGAAAACTTGACATGTCCTGTTATAGGTTGCCGCCGGAGCGGTCTGGTGGGTGAGGCAGTGGACGGTAGTAATGCAGCTGTGCGATGGAGATCTATTCAGGTCAGCTAATTAACAGATGGGTTTGAAGTAAAGATGTACTTGAAGTGGACAAGCGATCCAATGAGGAGGAACAAAGGGAGAGCAAAAAGGCTGAAGGGAGGACAGACGGAGTGGAAGAACAGCCGGGCTGGAGAAGAGAGAGATTGAGATCCAAGGAAAAAAAAGAAAACCTTATTTAACCTTGAGTGACCTTCAACCTTATTAGGGTTCAGTGTTGCATTTTATCAAAGCATTAGCACAGTAATTAATCTCACTCAAATGTTTGTGGTCACAATTAAAGACTTCCATTACCCTGGGAAATCATATTGCCAGACAAGATTTATTTTTTCTTATCCCCACTGGACAATTTTGCAATTTCCCGTGCAGGTCTTCTCGCTACCGAGCTATTATTCAACACATCATCATCTATTATCATCACAGTACAGTGCGTACTTTGCACACAGCGGAGCTGTGGTTTATTATTTAATTGTTATGTACTTTATTCTTTATTCTGATTTATGTGGGTTTAATTCTTTTGTTTTGTTTCTTTTTGTTGTGGAAAGACTTTATTTTCCTCCCTGACGTTTCACCAAAGCATCTAATTGTAAAATATTTAACGTTATGTTGCATTGATGTGTGATATAGTGAAGGGAAACATGCTCTATATAAAGTGAAAATTTGCTTTAGATCATTTAAGACAAATAAAGAAAAACTCATTCAGATAATCTGATGACAAAAATTAAAGTATAAAGTGAGCGAGTGACAGGGTGTCGTGATTGGGAGCAAATAACCCAGGGGCCAGCTGAAAGAAGGACACTGGGTTTAAGGATACAAATAATTTACTGTTTCTAAATGTTTTTGGTGGTATGTTTAACTCCTTAAAGAACAGATCATTTGTTAAAGTACAAATGTAAAACAATGAATGGTCAAACAGCATCGTGAAGTAGAAACAATGTGGCCTTGTTTTCATCTGGTGATGCCAATGCTAGATACATAAATGCCATACAGCTGGGCATCCTGGTGTAGACAATAGTAGACACTTCTGCTTAGTCTTTTGTGAGACATGTTGACTGGGTCAGTTACTGTAGTCCAGCTCAGCTCTGTTAAAAACATGTAATCTTGGGTTTATAATCTACACACCGGCTTTGTCAGGATGTTTGGGTTGGTTGGAAGTGGACAATACTAAAGATCTGCTGAGGTCACGATTAAGTCAATAAAAGACTTCAGGTTAAGTTATTAGATTAATCCTGGTTTTAGTGAAATGGTTTAAAAAATCCATCTTGAGCATCAAATAAATTTAGAGTCTGTTCTTATCAATACCCAGACGTGTACTGTAATAAATATTTATCCAAGCTGATATTGAATTGCAACAACAGATGAAAGCCTGCTCTCATTATCTATCTACCCGGTGGCATATTTGATAGAGTCCTCAGGATGACTGCTTTGACTCAGCATGTGGAGTATGTGGTAAACTGGAGCGTTGGAGGTGTACAGAGTATGAACAATGCAAAGTCTCTTTTCCAGAGTAGCTATAGCTCAGGAGGTCCATCCTTGCAAAACCTCTCAGCAGTGATTTAGGTACCTTTAAGTTTCCTGTCTAAGGGAATGGAGGGAGATCTGTGTCTAGATTTCAGTATTCACTGGGACAGCAGGCATAGGCTCACCAGTCAAACTGGTAAAACAACACTCAAAAAGACTGGATTCAACAGTTCACTCCAGAGTGGCTCATTCCACCAGCACAATGAACAAACCTGTAAAACACCTGAGTAGACACGCCTGAAACTAAAGTCAGAAACCCTGTGAACCTCATCTGTCCTCAAGCATCCGTACAACTACTCCTGACTCCTGTGTGTCCCTGTTTACTACTCCTGTGTGTCCCTGTTTACAACTACTCCTGACTCCTGTGTGTCCCTGTTTACTACTCCTGACTCCTGTGTGTCCCTGTTTACAACTACTCCTGACTCCTGTGTGTCCCTGTTTACAACTACTCCTGACTCCTGTGTGTCCCTGTTTACAAATACTCCTGACTCCTGTGTGTCCCTGTTTACTACTCCTGACTCCTGTGTGTCCCTGTTTACAACTACTCCTGACTCCTGTGTGTCCCTGTTTACTACTCCTGACTCCTGTGTGTCCCTGTTTACAACTACTCCTGACTCCTGTGTGTCCCTGTTTACAAATACTCCTGACTCCTGTGTGTCCCTGTTTACTACTCCTGACTCCTGTGTGTCCCTGTTTACAACTACTCCTGACTCCTGTGTGTCCCTGTTTACAAATACTCCTGACTCCTGTGTGTCCCTGTGTGGCCCTTTGACAGCGGGGTCAAAGCGATGTTAGTGGGACACAATGTGACCACTGATTTCTACTACTCACTGTTGTTTTGTCCTTGTAACATCAGAGGTTTGAGGCCCCACCTCCCAATATCTTCCCCTCCCAGTGGTGCTTTGAGTGATAACATTAAAATGAAAAAGAAAGCGTTACAATTCATTGAACAACAGCACTTGGTATTATAATATCAGGCTGCAAATTGGTATCTCTGCTCTTAGATCTATGAGGCAGCCCAGAAAACAATTTCAATACTTATTAGATATTTTTTTGTATTAACTAATTAAAATTGTGTGATCTATGAACTGCTCTTCTTATCAGACAGTTGTTTCATTTTGTTGTTCATTTAACTCAAGTAAGTTTTGTAGTAATATGATTTTATCCTGAAGGAAAAGTATTTTAGAAGCAAATTAACTTAATCATGGCTTTTTTTTTTCAATGCAAAATATGAGTTTTTTCCAAGATAACAGCTGAATATCACTTTAAAGTAAAATTTTCACAAAGGGTAACCTTGGCTGCCCTTCAGTTTTAAGGGAATGACACCAAAAACTGGCACGGTTGTTTGTGTTTTAGGTTGATGAAAAGGTGTTCTTGGCCCTGGCTCTGCCATTGTGGATTTCTCTGTGATTTTCCAGCTAACAACCAACCGAGACAATGAGTCATGAGTCATCAGAGGTGAGCAAGCAATTCAAAGTGGACCTTGACAATGCTTTTCTGTACAGGCAGCCTTTGATGTCTTTCAGTGTTTGCCTCTTTTGGAGCTCTGCAGAGAGGCTGCCTGGAAACCAACAGTCTTTGTGCCATTATTTTGTTCTCCGGGTCAAAGAGCCAATAATGGAGCCGTGTAGCCACCTGCTGCTCGCCGGTGCTTTCCGTCCATCACGCTGTACAATAACAGCAGGACAGTCAGAGGACAGAGACATCTATCTCAAAAAATGTCTGTAAACAGGCTGAGAGGTTGATAGGTTACAGACACAACGAACAGCATTAATGTGACAAAGAGCAACTGCGTTAATGACATTACAACACATTAACAATTAGTGCAGCTCAATTTTATTTTCATGACTGACTGATGCCATTATTGTTTTCCCATTATACTAATTAAATGCAATGTCAGGAAAGTTTTAGTATCAATTTAAAACCTTGAAGTTTATAATATCAGTTGCCTGAAATGGACCTGATAGATTAGTGTCTCTTACACTGTGGTTTTGTAATACTACCATTACAGGCATTTAGAGTCTGGTTTCAATATTATGTCAGTAAGATTGCAAATAGTATCTAGTAAATAAATTCAGTTTCTCACCACAACATCTACATTTAACCTTTATTAGAGCACAATTTAATGCATCTAAAAATGAGAAAGATTTAATATTGGGCTTAGCAATGTTTAATTTTGACATTTTGTCACAGGTTTCGTATGTGTTGTTAACATATCAACAAACAAATTGTTTTCATTAAATATATACTGTTAAATGTCTTCCAATAGTTTTGAATTTCTTTATTGGAACCATCATAAAGTCCATAAAACCATAAAACCTCCCCTTCAAGGTTTTCTGCCTATGCGTCACTGGACAATGCAGCTGTTCTTGTCAGAGTCAGCTCCAGCGTATACTGCATCTCCTCCAGTCTGTCAAAACAGTCACCCATCAACCTGAATTTTGTTGTGGGGTAGAAGAACAATAAATAATAAATATTCTGGCAAACACTGTAAGTGAGAATCAATAGATCTGTTGTGTGCCGCTTCATTTTCCTTGATTGTTTCCCAGTTGTTTGACATTTGAACTCAGTGTTGACACCTGTCCCCACAGCATTGGTGAGCACTTCATCATGCACAACAGAACCAAGATCAAATCAAAATAAACTAGCAAGTTTGGCCGCAGTCATCACTGCTGTCGAGCTTGAAAAATTTAGACTTTCACTGAAAATATATGTTTGGTGTCTATGTCGTAGCTGAAAACCCGGCTTTCATAACCAGCGATGCCTCGCAAAGGTCAGCTCAGTTTGACACAAAAGTTAATATCTGCACAACTTTGCAGTCTGTTATGAAATCTCAAATTTACAAGTGTGAGGGGTCATAATGAGGACCAAAAACGTAGGCAGTGGAGAGCTGCACAAAAAACACGATTTTGAAGTGAAAATGAGCCAATTGTAAATCAGGCATGCACCTAATACTGTGATAGAATATTTGAAAATACAGCAGGACGGGTAAAAGTCACAGCGTCTTTAAAATTTAATTCCCCAAGTGTAATATTTTCCGTTAATGACACATTTGGTCATGGCTTTTGCTTCAAACTTATTGCTTTTACTTATAAGCACATTGTTTTTGTCAAACCCAAAGCCAGTATTTGCATTTTAATGACAATTATTTGTGCTTTCTGAAGCATGCTAAAGTTGTATTATATATTTGTTATTTGTACTTTAATGTGTTTTCTGTGCTTTTTCAAAATCCGATCTCTCTTAGTGAGACTTTTTTTAAATAAGGAAGTTAAATAAAGGAACAAAGTACGAGATTAAAAGACAACCATAGCAGGAAAAGTAAACCATTGAAAGTAATATCAAGTAGCAAAACTTAATAAAGGGAAAGCACTGATATTTAGTTGAGAATATTCCAGGATATGTCACTTTTCTCGTCAATTAAACAGTTACCTGATGCACTGTAATGTTTTACTGACGCTATACTACAGTTTCCCTAAAATATGCAGCCCTTTACCGTGCACACAGAAAAGACTGTTATTAACTTTGTTATTAATTTTTAACTTGTTCATGCAATCTTTGCTGCCAAACAGACATGTGAAGACAAACTCCACAGGCCTTTTGTCTTCATGTTTATTAATCCAGCTGTCGTGACAAGGCATGCATGTAATTTCTGCCTCACTATGTTCCCGCTCTTCATCGTCAAACGCAATTAGCCGCGACCTACTTTATGAGAAGGAGAAATACTGTTCTTTAATTGCCTCGCATCCTGGAGAGCAGCGAGTGGGGCATGTTTCATATAATACTGCCAGTCAAACTGCAGGGAAAGAACTGGGAGAAATGTTAATGACGCACGTTCGGGAACACTTATCAGGAGGTTAATGAGTAATTACTAACTTTCATTTGAAAGAAAAAAGAGAAAAGATCCCATTTCACCCACATTATGGTTAATCATAGGAAAATTTATGGGAGAAACATTAATTGAGTAGATATACGGTAGTTGCAAATAGAAACACAGTTTCCCAGTACAGCAGCTATTTAAGGCTGTCCAGCATTTCTCTTCTTCACGCCAAACTCGGTCATATTTCTATGATTACTGAGAACCACGTCATTATATTCTACATGACATCATTGCATTTTATATTAAAATGTGTACGATGTGTGTGATCTGTTCATATGGTTGTTGACAATAAAGCTGAGTCAAACAACAGTGATCCCTCACAGAAAACCTACTGAAACATCTGGATCAAGGATGCAATCTGTGCAATCGCTGGACTCTCAGTTTAAGTGATATATCAGCTGACGATGGCGCCTCTAAAGCAAATCTCTGTGGGTGAAAAGCTGAGCTTTTTGAGTGCTCTAAGCACTCAGTCAGTGAGAAGAGATATCTGTAACATGGCTCAGGCACACACTTCTGACTGCGAGGCCCACTCACCTGCTAGTCACATCTTTGAGTCGTTTTGTGAGGGGCAGCCAATCAGATGACGGTTGGTTAAAGAAACGGAATTGGAAGGCAAAATATTAAAAAAAAACTACAAACCAGGAGCTCAGATGATCATGTCCCAACCAACAGGTGTATTTGTTCATCGTGAAAGGTAAGGAAAAATGATGCATAGTTAATTGTAATAACTATGTAACTGTTCTCATCGTAGTCTAGCATGGAAGGAAACTATGTAATTGTTGTAAACTCCTCATGTTTTGCAAAAAAACTAAACAATCTGTACATGATGAAGGGAAATGGAGATCATTTTTGGATTCAGCACCTTAAAAAACATCAAATTTACCAAAAATATCCCATGCAGCTGATTTTTTTTTGCAGACCAGAGTAAATCGCTTCCTCACGCCCAAGAAGGAACTCAATGAATCTGTGTGTGGAAGCTCCTACAGCGCCTATCAGGATATACTGATATCTCTAAAGACAGGTATACTGTATTTACTTTGCAGTAGCCTGAGTCATTAGGGCAAAAGCAGTTATGATGAGGAAGTCTGTAAATAGTATTATTAGATGTTGTGTATGAATGTGAACACCAGATAAGTAAGTAAAGTTTATTTATTAAGCGCTTTTCGCAGACAAGTAGTCACAAAGCGCTGTACACAAAGATTAAACTAAACAGTACACTAAGACGCTGAAAATCCTTAATATACACAATATAGAGGTTAAATAAAATTCAAAGTGTAAAAGTATAAAAAAGCAGTGTTCAGCAGAAGGCTTGTTTAAACAGTAATGTTTTTAACTGCTTTTTGAAGGATTCCACAGAGTCAACCAAACGTAGGTGTAGAGGAAGACTGTTCCACAGCCTTGGTGCCACAGATTGAAAGGCTCGGTCCCCTTTCGTCTTCAGTTGTGTTCGGGGAGCGACCGACAAACTCTGAGTCTGTGAGCGGAGACGGCGGGCCGGGGTATATTTTATGAGAAGCTTGGACAAATAATCCGGGGCCTGGCCATTTAGTGCTCTGTACGTTAAAACAATAATTTTAAAACGAATTCTAAAATCTATTGGGAGCCAATGTAAAGAACATAGAATGGGAGAAATGTGAGCTCGCTTGCTAGAGCGAGTTAGTAATCTGGCTGCTGCATTTTGAATAGCTTGGAGGCGAGAAAGAGATGATTTATCCAAGCTGGTAAACAGGGAATTACAGTAATCTAAACGCGATGACACAAATGCATGGACAACTTTTTCCAGTTCAGCTGAAGAGACCATATGTCGCAGTTTAGAAACGTTCCTTAAATGAAAGAAACGGGAACGAGACAGAGATTTTACGTGTGCGTGAGGCCCAAAGAAGAGTCAGAGGTTACTCCAAGGTTTCCAGGATTTGGCTTAGCAGAGCGACAGAAAGGGGCGATGACCTGACTGATTTTAGAATATAGATCAGGAGGAGCTATGATTATGGTCTCAGTCTTGTTCGTGTTTAAAACAAGGTAACTGTTAGAAAGCCAATCGGAAACCTGGGTTAAGCACTGGACTAGGGTGGACAGCCTGTCCAGCTGATGAGGCTTAAAGG
>VURO01009551.1:3169-16312 GCA_015108175.1 Pelvicachromis taeniatus
CCTGAAATTTAATTTTTTTTTTTTTAATACTTTTTTTTTTTTTTTTTTTTTTTAAATACACATACCAAACCATTCGTCCTCGTACTTTCACGCTGAGAGACGTCCTCCTGGTTGTTAAACAAAAGTCGTCTTATAGTTAAAGTGAGCCACGCTGTGTTTACGTGGCACCAGGTGTACGGACTACTACTACTACTAGGTGTACGGCGCCAGAATGTTTCTATGTCTGTTTTTAACTCTGATATTTTTGCTTATGATGGTGAAAAGCCTGTAGTCAACAATATGTCTATATATAAGAAAGGGCTTTTTAACCTTGCATGCAGGGTAAAAACTCTCTAAAGGCACATGTGTGTGTATATATAGTAATCCTGTGTGGATCATCCATTCTCATCCCATCTCCAGCCACTTGAACGCTTTTCACAAACAATTCTTTTTCTCTTTGGCTAGGTGCTCTTCTTTATCCACTTGTGGTCAGGATAAGGCAAACAGAACCAGCATGCTTGGCCAGCAGGCAGATCGGGTCATGGCCCTCGGTGAATGGGAAGAATACTGGCAACAGAACAAAATTGGCTTCCATCAGCCCCAAGTGCACAAGTAAAGACCCCACATCTACCTCAGCAATCTACCCCATCTACCCCGCAATACTTTTATAGCCCAAACACGTTGCTTATTTACAAGGTACTAAGCAATTAGTCCAAAGGTGTGCAGTATAAAGCAAGGTTAAGGGCGTGTTGGGCAGTTTTACCTGGCTAAATCACTGTAGTAACTTACACTAAACACATAACGTGTTCAGGAGCGGGTTGTGTTCCGAGTTTCAGTTTAAAATTACGTGATTTCACTGATTCTTTTATTTACAGCATGTTTTAAGTGTAATCTAGATTCTCTGATGGGGCAATACATTTTATATGTACAAGTGTTAAGCTGGAACTTCCCAAAAGCACTGAATTAAACTGTGTGTTGCATTGTCACATTATTTAATCAGTAAAATTCCTGATGGCCCTTTTTAAAAGTTAGTGCTTTCATAAAGTTAAGAACTTTAAAAGATGTCGATATAATTAGTCAAATACAGAGGAATGAGTATTTTGCTGTTATTCGATGGGGTGTTTTGTTTTACCACAGGATACTGAAGAACAATATAAAAGTTCTCGATGGGTGAGGAGGAGTTTGCTTCTTCTTCCCTCTGTGTGGGAAAGCAGTAGTTATGAAGTGGTATGAAAACATCTTGGACTGGAGGTTTCTGAAAAAGGCTATTCGGCAGTTTTTTTTTTGAGGAGAACAACATGACGTAGAGTGAGGAGCCTGTGCCTGCCATACTTGGAGCAAAGGTTTACAAGGTCGGTGAACTTTATGTATGCAAACACGACCACTAAATGATGTAAAGCCAAGGTAGTCAGTGTTACTGCTTCTCAGCAATTCAATGTATTTACATACTGTAATTATACCACTGCGTGCTAGTATTTTTATGGCGATGCCTGAGTCTGCCTTAGATATAAACCGCTTGCACAGGAAGTGATGCAGCAGCGTGTAATCAGGAGTGAAGTGTTTTTCATTTTGCTAAGTAATTGAAAAATTTGATATGTCTTCACATACAGCCATGTTTCTTACATAGTTATAATCCTTATTTAAAAGAAATACATAGCATTCATCACACTAGATCATAGAACCATTAGATATTTTTATACCAGCTGTGACTTTGCTCCTTCCTGCTAGAATGAGCTGCAGCACAGCTTGAGGTTTGAAACACTCATTAGACTGAAGTTTCAAAGCTTTATTTAGTTACTCATAACAATATGTTTGAGTGTTGAAGTGAGGAAGGCTTTGGTGGTGGTTGCGTTTTAGCAAATGAATGATATTGTGTGCATGTGAGCAGCTCTCACATGCACGCTGTCACTTGCCTAAACCATTTTGATCTCAATGAGACTTTGTGAATATTGATCAACAAAACTCAGTGATCACTAAATCATATGTGCTTCACTGTGCACTCTGCACTGTTCTAATAAATAGAGCTGTGTGACTACTGTTCTTCTGCCCATTTAAAACCTTCAAATGGCAACTTATTGGCATGGATTTTGTTCTGAAGGAACCACATTATAGACTTTTTTTTTTTTTTACGGATAATAAAGTTAACTGATTGAAAAGTTTTGACGTCAAACTAAATTTAAAAAAAAAACCATAAAAATGAACAACCAAAAAAATGAGACCGAAGGTGGCCACAGTTGTTCATCCGTGCTCTCTTTTTCTTTTTAGAACTCAGAGAATAACATCTTGCGTCAGTGTGACCTGTACACCTTCTCCAGGTGAGCAAAACACATATGGTGTTATGCTTTTTAAAATTTCAAATAAGTGCTTTTAAAATTACTTCCTTTCCAACTTCACAGTTCCACTGAGGGTCAGTTTGGAGCAATTTGGGACAGGGGCTCCCTCGTGGCCATCAACCCAGCAGCCTGAGAGAAGTAAGATGAGATTACGGTCTCATTTTAAACTCTGGAAATGAAATTTATTTCAAAATAAAAGAGCTTATGTAATGTAAATATATATGTGTAGGAAAAATCACAGTTTGATAATGTGTTATATAATGTATCCACACATGGATGTTCCCTCCCATGTCATTCTTTTATTTTGCAGGGATGCAGCTCTCGTTATTTCTCTGATGGCCAAAGACTGCAGATACCTCCTGGAGACTCTTCTGTACAATCCTGATTTATATGAGGGTACATTATAACCTTATAGACAGGTACAGACAATCAGAAATGGAAGACAATTTGAGTTTGAGGTCAGCTGGAGCTATTTGCTTCAATTTTGCTTTTTGGAAAAGTGCAGGAATAAAGGAGCAGGCTTGGAGAAAATGAAGTGAATATTGTAGCACCTGCTGGAAATATGCTACTGCAGTCTTCCAATTGGCTGCAAATATTTTTGTTTGAAACAAGTAATGTGAGGTGAAACTTAATGCTTTTCTTTGCATTTAGTGTGAAAGCTCCATTAGGGGGGGTTCAAAGGTATTTTTGAATCTGTTCATCTCTTAGGTCCTTTCTTTTTTGTGCCCGATGACCAGTTACACAGTCTGTTTGGTGAGTAATATGACAAATCATTTCTGCACACAATCATAAATCCACTGCCTAGAAATTAAACAGATATGTGCAGAATTTGTTAAATTTGTGGGTGTTTTTTTCGGATTTTTTCCCCCTTCTTTTCCTTTTAATTCAGGAAGCAGCTGTGACAGAGTTGCTGCAGTCAGTGGATGTCATGATAGACCTACAGTGAAAGTGGGGGCTGGATCGCTTTACTGAAAAATGCACACCTCATCACTCTGAAGAGCAGTTAAAGACTAGATCCCAGTTTAAAGAACTTAATAAAGCAGATCCTGGTGAAGGAAATCCTAGGTAGAAAAGTAAAGTGCTAAATGAAAATGCCTGAATATTCAATTTTAAAAGTTTTTTTTTTTTGTTTTTTTTTTAATACCTCAGTTATTAAATACTTTAAATAAGTTAATGTGTGAGGGTGTTTTTTTTTTTGTTTTTTTTTACAAGTTTGATAGCTGTTTTTGTTGTATTTTTTATTACTTTTATTCTTGGGGCATACTAAAAAAATATAACCATATATAGAATTTAGGGACCGTTATTGTTATGACAACCAATCTAGTGTTTTTAGAATACAGTGGTACAGATCTGGTGTATTTGCCACAAGTCAAAAGCTTAAATCCCAAGAGTCCTGTTGGATTTATGAGTAGTGCTAATTACGACCGATTGCCAACACCAGTCACATCTACAGAATCTGACGCTTTTGAATTTAATTGTTTCTGATTTGAAAAGAAAAGGTGAGTGAAGAAGAAACTTTCAGTGCATCATGAGAAGTCCCCAGCAGCTTAGGTCTATTGCAGTGTAACCAATGGAAGGTTCAAGCTGACCTGATCCAGCCCTAACTACAATCTGACTTGTTAAAAGTACAGAGGGTGGCTATTTCCTGAATCCAAACTTGGAGCTAGTTCCACAGAAGAGGGGCCTTCTTCTGTGGAACCATAAAAAAAAAGAAGAACAGATGTTTGCTTTTAGTTATGCACTGTACAATTAACATTTCCAGATTTGTAAGAAAAGGTGTTCTTGGAAATAATGATAAGATAAAGTATTTACCATCAAACCACAGCCAGTTTTTTGGCTACGGGACACAGCGTCACTGTTTTAGTTTTTTATTTGCCTTAATGGTTTGTTTTTGTGGGGGCACAGCAAGAAGCTCCTGAGTTCAATTCCACCAACAGGCCAGGGTCTTGCTGCATGTTTCTGCAGCTTCCTCCCACAGGCCAAAGACATGCACTTAGTGGAGATAGGTTAACTGGAAGCTCTAAATTGCCCATAAGGTCAATGTGAGTGTGAATGGTTGTGTGTGTATATATGTGTTAGCCCTGCGACGGACTGGCGACCTGTCTCGCCCTAAGACAGCTGGGATAGGCTCCAGCGCCCCCTGTGATCCTGAAAATGATAAGCGAATGAATGGATGGTTTTGTGCATCACTGGTATAATATAACATAAAGAAGGATGTGAATGTGGGACTAATAAAGGGTAACTTACATTGCTTCTAGCCATGATATCAACATATTTCCAAGTTTCCAGATCATTTATCTTAAAAAGCTTCTCATTTTGTGCAAGTCATTTGACGAGTTTCAGACGTCACGGTTTGGCTTCTCGCGTGACAAAAGAGAAATTCTTTGTCTCAAGAAGTTGGACCAGTTATTGTTGACATTGTTGGCAAGTGAGCTACAAGCTTTGACTATCTTTTTTTTTTTTTGCAGTGGATTTGCACAATAGAAGATGCAGATTAATGCGTCTGCACGCGTTTCTAACCTAATCTGCTCTGACTGACTGCTGATTCTTCTGCGATCGCTCACCCTTAGATAACTGCAGTAGTTAGGTCTGGTTTGGTAACATCATGTGTTCTCAGCCCCGTCTCCAGATATGAATGTTAAAGTTCCTCACTAAAGTTCTCATTTTATCATTGCTCTTGGCTCAAACTACCTTACGTATACAAAGAGGAGTCATAGGAATAACCGTGGCCATGTCGGTATGCTTTGCCCCACCTGCAGCCTCATTTTTCAAACAGACTACCGATGAATTTTGATAGCATACACTTTGCATGAACTTTTCTAACAAAGTGATAGGAATTATCAGCTAAAGATATGAGGAAATGATTGCCAGGCATGTCATGTCATAAAGAAATAAATATCTGCTGTTTGTGCTTTACTGAAAAGGCATTAAAAACTTTCTCAGACCCGAAATGACCTTTTTACTCATATATAAAAATTGTTTTTTGGGTTTTTACCCCCTCTCGGTACAATGGTATTTCTCAGTAAACCCTTATTTAACCTAATAGTATAATATATGAGGTGAAATAGCAAAAGGCATGCAATCAGAATATGCATAAGCAAAATGTATTTAATGCATAATGCATCTTCTGTAAATCAAGCATAAACACAACATTAGGAATGATCTTAATCTTAAATTCAAGTAGCTGTGATACATTATGGTTTGCTGTGGGAGCAACCTGAACCTGCTGCAGTCAGTGGATGACCCAACAAAAAGTGAGACTTGGGGTTCGACTTCTTGACTGAAAATGAGCACATCATCATTCAAAGAGTGAGTAAAGCTTATGAGATTAGAGTGCTCAGATACTGGGTAAGCAGAAGGTGTAGGCCAGAAAAAGAAATAAAATTGATATCAGATTCCAGAATGATTACAAAACACTCCACATATCCTTCTCTCGCTTTCACTTTTTTCATTATATACTATAGTACACACATTAAGGCTTGATCTTTTGCGAGACATCCAACTCTTTAGACCCCAGCAGTATATCTAAATAAAATACTAACTTGTATGTCAGTTTTAAATATGTTTTGACTTTTTTTTCTTTTCTTGCAATACACTGGACCTGGAGCGCAATAAACCAGGACTGTGGGGGATTTAATAGGTGTGCTTCCTTAGCTGACCGGAAGGTTATTTGCTACTTCAATACGATTTTTCTTTCCTTTTTCACAGAGTAAAAGAAGCTCCACATCCCTGAACTGACCTCGGATGAACACAGTGAACATTTAATTGTAGTACATAAATCCTAACAGCATCATCTGGGCGAAACAGGGATGTGTAATACGCTATAAACACCATTAGCACATCTACTAATGATGGCCTTATGGAGTTATGTTGTTCGATTACGTGTATTAACCCAAGTTTGTTTGGTTTTCTGCTTTTACCGCACTCCGGTCAGCTAATTGAAATCAGCAGCTGAAGGCTATGACTGCCTCTGACCAGCTTTATCGCCATTGGCTGTTGCCTGGCTACCGTGGCTAACATTAGCAAACAACAAACAGGAAGGAGCACAACGGAGTAAAAGCTTTCTGGGAAATTTGAGTTATAAAAAAATGACAAAATATTTAAAGGACACCAAAAATGTAAGTTACCACAAATAAACAGAATTCACAAACGTTTGGACATTTTTTTTTTGTAACAAAAAAAAGCGAGAAAGAAATCAAGTGTTGCATTTCTGCCAGTAAATGTTACCTGCGGTGTCTGGGCTGCTCCCTTTTCGTTGTTAACCTTATGAAATGCCAGAGTCGAAACTCACCATGTGCACTTTTCAGGTGAATTTTCCTCCTTTAGGCCGCTGGGTTTGGACTGATGAATCTAAAAAGCTGGAGTTTACCAGGTGAGGAAAGCAAGCCAATTAGCCACTAGCATACATCACCTGCGAGCAGGAGAAACTGTTAAATATCACAATGGTAAGCGTTTCTCTTCGTTTCTAGTCCTTACCCAAGAGAAGAGAGTGATTTGAAAGCGAGTCAAACCAATAACAACTTTAAAGAGCTTCAGGAGCGAGCAGAGTGGTATGCGTGGGTCAGACAGTAACTTAAACTTAAACTTTTTAAGTAATTCGAAATGTTTAGGGGACTAACCTACACATGTTCATCTGCTGTCTCCTCAGGTTGGCTGACACATTTACAATGAACCACAGAGGGCGCCAAAGGATTAGGAGCAGTCTGAGTCCTGCTCATTTCAATGAGTACAGGTCCTCAGTGCTGAAGAGACAAGGGGACCGGGTCACCATTGAGGATGTTAAACGCAAGTCCCACTGTGATGCTGAACTAACCACAGTTATATTGTGTCATTCTACAATGGGGGAAAGTTTAGAGTTCAAAACTTACATTAAAAAAAAAAAGCATTTAAAATATTTTTGTGTTATGTATTTAAGAAAATCAAATAATAAACCTTTTGTGAAGCTAAGGGATCAGAGGTACACTTTTTATGAGCTATTTTAGTTGCTGTGTGCTAATGCTTGGCACAACCCTGTTACCAATACTCCAGAATCTGAAAAAATTAAAAAATATTGCTGGAGAAAATGTTGACCATTAAGTTATAGTCACTGCCATACTGAAAACTTGTTATTTACATTAATTTAACAGTTATAAGAGATGTGTATCAATAAAATCTAAAGCAAAAGTAGATTCATAACTTTTTAAAATTATTATAATTGACATTCAGTTTGGGAATCTGAAAGTAAAATAATATTTTTGGAGCCTCTTTTTTCATTTATATGTTGTGTAATGTATGTTTTAGTATTTTATGCATGGCTTATTTTTTATTTTCTTAACAGGGAGGAAAATGACAGGATTATTTTATGTGTGTGAGTGTAGAAATACAGAATTTGATTTGCAGTTCTACCTTATAATAACAAATAATGACCACACAACAAATGTTGACATTTATCTTTCTGACTTGTATCAGCGTTTATACAGTTAGGTTCATGTATAGTTGGATGCTCACACAAGTTTTGTTGTTTTACCTGTTTACTGAAACATTCCAATTATAGTTTTATAGTGAACATAATGTGTAGATCAACATCCAAACTGGCTGAAAGAGTTTCAGCTCCTTAACATGTTCCACTCACTTTGTAAAGGGACCAAAAGTAATTGGACAATCGACTCATTTAATGGGCAGGTGTGGGCAATTCCTTTTTTATGTTATTATCAATTAAGCAGATCCAAGGTGTGGTGATTCCGGTCAAAGGAGCTCTCCACGCAGGTGAAACAAGCTATCCTTTTGTCACCTGAAGGCAACAGTGGTGGATGATCGCAGAATCATTTCCATTCTGATGAGAAACACCTTCAAAACAGCCAACCGAGTGAACAACACTCTTCAGGAAGTAGGCACATCAAAATCCAAGTTTACCATTAAAGAGAAGACCGCATGAAAGCAAATACAGAGGATTCACTGCAAAGTTCAATTCGACTCATCCGCCTCAAGAATAGAAAGGCTAGGTTGCTTTGCTAAAAAGAAAGTCGGCACAGGTCTTTGGACAGATGAAACCAAGATCAACATCTACCAGAATGATGGCAAGAAAAACATATGGAGAAGGCGTGGAACAGCTCATGATCCAAAGCATACCACATCATCTGTAAAACATGGTGGAGGCAGTGTGATGGTTTGGGCATGCATGGCTGCCAGTGACACTGGAACACTAGTGTGTACTGATGATGTGACACAGGACAGAAGCAGCCGAATGAATTCTCAGGTGTTTAGAGATATACTGTCTGCTCAAAATCCATATAAATATAGTCAAACAGGGTGGCATTTCATAATACAGATGGACAATGACCCAAAACATACAGCCAAAACAACTCAGGAGCTTATTAAAGCAAAGAAGTGGAATATTCTTGAATGGCCAATTCAGTCACCTGATCTTAACCCCACTGAGTATACACGTTTGTTGAAGACTAAACTCCGGACTGAAAGACCCATAAACAAAAATCACCTGAAAGCTGCTGCAGTAAAGGCCTAAAAAGGAAGAAACCCAGCATCTGGTGCTGTCCATAAGTTCAAGACTTCAGACTGTCATTGTCAGCAAAAGGTTTTCAACCAAGTATTAGAAATGAGCATTTTCTTTTCAGCTATTTCATCTGTCCAATTACTTTTGAGACCCTGAAATGAAGGGATTGTGTTAAAAAACAAACAAACTATGAGTTCCTCACATTTTAATGGAATCTCAAAGTCTGCACTTCAACTGCATCTGAGTTGTTTCATTTAAATTAATTGTGGTAATGCACCGAACCAAAATCAGGACAAAAAAAATAAAACTTGTTTCTGTCCAAATAGTTATGGACCTAACTTTATGTGCACTTTTTTCTATCCATTGCTTTTAAACTCAGACCAGTCTTCACAGAAATGTCAAACAATGAGTCATTTAGTTAGATGTTGATATTTTTTACATCTACTGACGTTAGATGGCCGTTTGTGATTACACTTACTGTCTTGTAGAGGTGGCCGTCGGTTTGCTACAGGAGAATTACTTGCTTCCCATTCCTCTCCGCTTTCTGGAGTTATTGAAGTAATGAATTACATAATATCTCATCCATTCAGAACAGTTTTTCTAGGTATTATATAAAAAAGATCTCATACTTCTGTGCCCTTGTCTTTGTACAGGAGTGAGGAGCTCGATGAAGTCCTGTTTACCCTTCTTCTTTACCTGTCTTGCTTTTTCGAACATAAGACTCTGAAGAATAAATCTATACCTTTAGTGGTGTAAGTACAGTACACGCTGGTGATTTCTACCTTTGTTTGAATCCTGTTTTATTTTTATCACATGCACCTGTGTTTAATTCCATTTCATTATCTACTCATGTCTCTTTTTCTCCTCTTTGACCCCTTAATGACCAAAAACCTTGTGATGATAGCATGTCAGAGCACCAGATAATGGCGGAGGCTTGGGCCAAAAAAGAGATGGCTCAAAAGAAGCTGGCTGTCTCCTTCTTCCGCCTAATGATGGATCTGAAAAGGGACCAGCATCGCCCATATCACAAGTGAGCAAACTCACTGAGCAGCTGGCCGGCAGAGAAAGTCCTCTTTTCTTTGTAATATTTTTCACTCAGAAGGTGTATATTTTTTGTTGTATACAGATTATGATACTTGAACAAAAATACTTTCTGAGTAGGAGTAGTGAGACTTTCTTAAAGAGGTCTCAGGAAGCCATAACATTTAGCTGAGATCAGGTTAACATCACAAAGTGTAGCATTTGTGCTGTCTTTATTTTTTGTTTTGTTTCATTTTTGTTGTCATTTGTAATTAGCAGTGTGGCTGATCAAGATTCCTGAAGCCTCAGCAATGAAAAAGAAATTGCACCCCCTTTCAATTCTAAGGGTTTAGATATCGGATCATATGGATTTTTTCTTTTTTTTTTTTTTTTAAGTTAGCTGGTCCTTTGCACCCTTAAAATTATGTAAATACAATCTCAGGTGTACAACAACATGTGACATGTTACACAGTGTCATTATTTTTACATAAAGTAAACCCGAAATGCAGAAGCAATGTGTGAAAATGAAGAACACAATTACCGCTTCCAAAAGAATTAAGAGGGTAAGTAGCAGTCAAGCGCTGCTAATCAGATACGCTTGATTACTTGATCATCAGCAAGTGTGACCACCTTGTTAAAAGCCCACATTTTGGCAGTTTGATAATCTGTAGCAACCTAATGCCAGGGGTGAAAGACATCAGTCATGATCTTAGAGGACAAAAGTTAAGCCGTTTCCGAACAATTTAAAGTCAATCATTTTACAGTGAGAAAGATTATTTACAAGGAGAAAACATCCAAGTCAGCTGCCAATCTTCCCATTAGTGGATGTTTCAGCACATTCACCTCAAAGGCACACTATGCAATTCTCAGAGAAACAGTCAAAAACACAAGAGCACTGACTTCAGTTAGAATGTTAAATGTTAAAGTACAGACGCACATTCACAAACATATCTTGAAACTACACAACTTATCATCTTAAAAATCCATTAAAAATGACTTCCATTCTTAGAGACTGGCTCTTATTCCCTTCTCAGACAGAATGGATGTTTTGACTTTCTTCCTTCCTCGATAGTATCCGATGACAAAGCATTTTTGACACGAAAAGGTATTTGCCGTATGATTTACTGCAGGAAGGCGGTAGCCCAGATGGTACGAAAAGAGTAGTAGCGTACGGTAAAGGCGGTGGGTCATTGGAGATCAGCATTTACTACAGGCCGGTGCTTAAAAGAGACCGGCGTCTATTTGTCGTGACATGTTTTCAAACCCGGCGTTTATTAGAAACAGGCGTCAATTAGAGACAGGCCACTACTTGAAGATATACGGTAAAAGATTTTTAAACGTGGCCAGACAACTCAAAAATCCTGAACCAAAACTTAGGCCCAATGATGAAATCGTTATGTCATTCACAGTCAGTCAATACCAATGTCTTGTTAATACAAAGATCCTGTGTTTATTTCCAGGAGGCAGATGTCGTCAAATAGAACAGAGTGGCTTTTTCATGCGGTAAGGTGCAGTCATGACAATCCGCTGCACATGTTTCTCACATTCAATACTTATGGATCATTCAGATTGATATATTTTTAATGCCTGTTAGGAACTGTTTCCTTTGTCAATTGTCTAATTTGTTAAAATCTGATGAATTTGGCTCGATGTTCTTGAACGATTCAAAACTGTATTGTCACACCTGTAGAAAAAAATGGGTCCTTCAGCTGGTCAGGGTCGAGGCCAGTTCACCATCTGTGAACGCAGGCAGCGGGGAGCAGAGCAGAACCACACTGAGTGGTGGTTGTGCCTGGTGTCCTTAATGAATTAGTTAGTGGTAGGGGATGTTGATTCAACACAGGTGCTTTGCTTTGACAGGTCCTCTCTGGTATTTAGCCAGGTGGCTTGACAAGGCGAGCAATGCCATGCTAACAGCAGCAGGCTATTGACTGCTCAGTGTGTGACCTTTTGAACAGAAATAGCTATTGTGACCTTTTCAAAAACACAGATGAATAAGCTGCCACCTGGGGCTTTGCTCTGCGAGTAGCGATACTAAATGATCATTCTGTGAATACATGGACAAAATGTACGAATGTCCGGTTGATAAACTGATTCCGTCTCCCTTTTTCTAGTGCTTGTACAGCTTCTTCTGCTACGTGGCCTGGGTGACGTTTGCCAGGAGGGACCTGAAGGACATCCAAGAGGAGGTTGGACGCCTTTTGTACTCTGACTCGTTCAACATGGCAGTAAAGAACATGACCGACGGAGACTCAAGAACCACCAGTAATGGTTCAGTGGAGACAGGAGCAGCTCACTCCAAGATGAGACATAATAGTCTACTAAAACAAAGGTATATAAATGTGAAGTAAAGTTTGTTTTGAGGTGTTACTACAGGCCCCTTTGTATACTTTTATTTAATAGGTATTTAAAATGCCTTTGAATAGACAAAAGTGTGATAAAGTTATGGTACTGATCACAGTCCTACTACTGTGACGTTACCATTCCTTTTTTATTGCCCTTAAAGGTTTCACCCACATGCCAGTCAGGAAAGGTTATAAAACAGCACATGCATGGCCTGTGGTGTATAATTACACTATTGCTAAGAGTTGAAGCTGTTATAGCTGCAAAGGGTTAACCTCATAAGTTAAGAATGAGACGTCGCCCAAGTTCGTATGCATGTGAAGCAGATGAGAGAATACTTTTGGCAATCTAGTGCATCCTATGAAATCAGTGTCTGGATTTGCTATTTGGAAATTTGTGCGTAAACAATTATTGATTTTTAGTTAAACCATTAGTATGTGTAACCAGTCTTAACCTGGATCACCACATTAGGCTGCAAACAACCTAATGGCTCGGACAATAGATTTGGATTTGATGGATGCCATGTCTGACGTTTAACTGAAAAATGATTGATGTAGACAGATTCATGGCTTTGTCCGATAGCAGGGACCATCTGACAGCCTGCTTTGTGTAGCTCACTTCTGTCGGACATGAGATGGGTAGTTTTGTAAGCTGTCAGAGGCCTGGAGCTCTTTCCTGCTGTCAGGTTGAAAGCAAACAATCAAAAGCCAGGCTTGAAGCTTGTTCTCCTCCTGAGGGTGGATGTACACAATTTGAAATGCCTTCATCGCCCACAGAAAATGCTCTAAAACATCTGTTAGGCTATATATTTGTTGTGTTTTCTCTTCTTTTTTTTAGTATCAGCATCTGGATCTGGAAAGTCTTACTACTATAACAGCTTTTCTGATTAACCATGTCAGGATATATATATTAATATATATATATATATAAATATATATTAATATATATATCCTGACATGGTTAATCAGAAAAGCTGTT
>VURO01009557.1:11410-37535 GCA_015108175.1 Pelvicachromis taeniatus
CTATCTTTAAGTTTTGAAAGCTTAAGCTCAAATGTCTGTTGATCTCTAATGTGCTTTTTTCCATATTCCAGGCTGTGGTGACACCCTGACCAGTCCTTCTGGCACCATTACAAGCCCAGGTCATCCCAGCAGCTACCCCCATGGTGCCAATTGTACCTGGTACATCAGCGTTAGCCCAGGCAACCTGATTCGGCTGACATTTGAGTCATTCAACTTAGAGTATCATACTAATTGTGACTTTGATTATGTGGAGGTCTATGACAACGGTACAGTGCAAACCGGAAACAAGATTGGAAGGTACACATGGACACCATGCGCACACATCTGCACAACTATGCACTCAATAACCACTTTGCATCAACACTTGTAGACAAAGTGTGCAGGTTGAGAACCAACTCAATGTCTTGAAAGTCATGCAAACTAACTTAAACAGTTAGCTTCACAGTTAATTTAAAGAAGTAAGCCTGATTCATTCTTTGTTTTACATAGAGACAAATGAAAAGTCATAAAAAGTGGTACCATAAGTTGGGATGCTTTTAAAATGCAAATAAAAAAGGTTTTTGGGGACAAAAAAATCATTTTAGTCTAGAAAAGTTGTATGGTTGCACAATATCACAAGTATGGATTGACTGAGTATATATTTTTTTTAAAAAGTAAATAAAATGTTGAGTCTTGTGTCAGTGGGCAAATTACTTTCCAAAACAATCTCAACTTTTGGCGTTTTTTAGTGTTGTTCTGAATCCAGCCCTTAAATCATTTTGTTCTCAATAAATTAGAGAAGGAAGAGAATTCAAGGAAATCTTTCTATGAAAGGAAAGTAAAACAAGATGCAGTTTTTTTAAATGAATATATATTTCTTTCTTTTTCAGTAAAGGCCTTATGTTTTCAATAACACAATGCCACAAAAATCAAAATAACAATTCTCATTTTCTTTATTTGTTATGTTGTCTTTGAAGTTTAATTTTAAAGAATGCTTTGAATGATTTGTCACTCCATGCATTGTTATGAATGTTGATTATCCAGCTACTATAACAATGCTGTTTTGTTTTCGCTTTTTGTTTTTTACACCTTAAAAACAGACTTGTTACTGTATCATACAATTTTTTTTTTTATCATTCTCATTATGATTTGTAGAATGATGCAAACTACTCTTCTTTTATTCATCTACATTTAACTTACAAAGCAATTAGGTGTGCACAATGTAAAGGTTTGGATGGTTTTTTACACGGTGGTACATGCTACATGTATAAATTTGTCTACATGTTGCATTTTGTATGTGCAGATACTGTGGTCGCTCAGTGCCTCCATCCATCACGAGTACTGACAACCAGCTGACCCTGCTATTTGTGTCTGACTCCAGTTTAAACACAGAAGGATTCTCTGCTAACTATATCTCCATCAATGCCAGCACAGGTACATGGTTATCATTCCCAAAACAGAGTGTGGAATTTTTAACACAGCTTTTCCAAACATCCTAGTTTTTATTTACATATTTATTTATTTTGCAAACAGATAAAAAAATGTTTCACAAAAATCAAAAACTACCAGGTTAAAAATTATTAGCCTCCTAATGCAAATAGTACTTTTTTTTTTTTTTATGTATAAGTGTCTAAAGTCATTTGACTCATATCTCCTGAGCAATCCCAGCCCATTTTTCTTTTTTCTCAAGGCCTCCAGTTTTATAGGCTTCTGCCATTGACCTGGGTCTTCAGTTCATCCCATTGATGGCACTCAGATCTGGGCCTTGTGCAGGCTGGTCAATAATATTCACTTTGGTCTTCTGCAGGTGGTTCTTTATGAATAGCAATTATGTTTTGGACCATTGTCATGCATCAAGATAAAGTGATGACCAAGGCTCAGTTTGATGCTGACTGCCTGAGGTTTTCTTTCTTCACATGTCCTTCATGATTCCTTCCACCTTGAAGAGATTCCCAGTTCCAGATACACTGAAGCATCCCCACAGCATAATAATCTAACCATTGTGCTTTACTGTGGGGACTATGGTCTTTTGGCTGTATGCCTTTCCCCTCTTTCTTCAAAGAGCTAGTTGTGTGTCATCGAATCTAAGAACACACTTCTAGCATCTTTCTCCAGGTTTCGTTAGCATACTTCAGTCTGGCTTCAATGTGTCTCTAAAAGAAGAAGAAGAAGAAGTCCATTCCCGTGAATAGTTATAGTCATTTCTTTATTTGAGCCTACAGTTCCTGACTTGGCTAAACCATTCATTGGTTTTCTGGAGTCTTTGAAACTGATTGCAGTCTACCTCTGACATACTTATACTCTAATTTTGCGATGATACTTCTCGCTCCAGTTCTTGACACTTGAAATGCTGTGATAACGTTGTATATCTATTTCCTGCTTTGTGAGAATTTGTGAAATAACTTCTGTAAGTCTAAAGTGGAAACTAATTTCTTTTGTTTTTGACACTATATTTTTGAAGTGACAGCTCAACCCCCCCTTATGTTTTTATACCATGTGTAAATTTGAAGAGTTTTATCACATTATTGCCCAGAATGTGATGCTATGGCCCAATAAAAGTCAGTTTTTCAGTGGACTTTTAATCTTGACCCTGGTAATTTATTTTCTAAAATAATTCTGTTATCATGCGCAGATAGAAAGAATTTATGAAAATAATATGCTCCATTAAAAAAAGGACAGGGAAACAGGAACTGAAAATTTCATAGGGGGACTAATAACTTCTTTCTCATCTGTATGTGGACATAGATATTGTACCTCACCTGTCAATTCAGGTGTTTTCAGTCACATTGTTACAAGTGTATGAATAAGACACCTAGTCATGCAGTCTGCCTTTACAAACATCATTTTAGAGAAAATATATGATTAACTACATCAGTTTTAGAATATAATCAAGACAACTACATTTGAGGTTGCAGAAAAGTGAACATGGATTTTTCAATGCTTCACTGCTATTTCTCATGCAAAAAATAATATTATATTCAGATTGTAATTTTTAAAAAACGTTATTTCCCCTTTTCTGTCTCAACAGACTGCGGCGAAACCTTCACCACCCCTACGGGGTCTTTCAGTTCACCCAACTACCCACAGTATTACCCCAACAGTAGAGACTGCATCTTCAAGATAATTGTTGATGTCAATATGCAGATTATGCTGAACTTCACTGATTTTGAGTTGGAGGGGCTCCATCCTTCTTGCAGCTTTGATTTTGTGGAGATCAGGTGAGGAAAAAATGAAGTGGAGCTTTTTTTCCTCCATCTTTCTCTTTTCTGAAGTTAAAGCCTACTCAGAAGAAAACTGCTGTACAGTTTTATTATAATGCTCTTTACTCAGACCACTGACATGTTGAACTTGCACTGTCTCAACTAGGGACGGTGGCTTTGAGACATCTCCCCTGATTGGTAAGTTCTGTGCTGATCAAAGGCCTCCAGTACTGATGTCGCACAGCAATCGTTTGTGGGTTCGATTCAAATCTGACACCTCAGTCACTCGTCCCGGATTCTTTGCTCACTGGGATGGAACACAGACCGGTGAGGTTCAAATATATGTTCAACTTTTTCTTTATCAAGTTTAATTTTAAGTAAGTCTTTGTCATTATAGATTATAATTAAATATTATAATACTATACCATACTGTAATACTAATATAATTAAAATTATAATACTACCAAATTTGTGCATGTTGTCAGGACAGCTGCACTTTTGCAACAAACATCTGTAAGTTACCTACTATTTCAGTGGAACATGTGAAAGGTTAGCAGCTGTTTGGAAGTAGAGAAATGGGCAAGGACAAGTTTCTCAGTAAATTCAAAAATTAGAATGAAAACAACTGAGAGCATTTCCAGAATTGCTGGTCCTAGTATGTGCTATTTCATGCTTACATAAAGTTGTGTTCAGGACAGTGTGCTGCTTTGGCACACAGGGTCTTTTGTTTGGGTCACCTACTTGAAGTGACACTGGGTAACTTGACCCAAACACCAAAAATCAGACATTATACTTTATCAAGAATTCCCTAAATTTTTAAAATATTGTCGTTCATCTACAATGTTGTGGCTGAGCAGTGTGTATGTGTGTTTTAAAATACTTTAAATCTCTATGCTTGCGATTATGCATTCTAATAACCTCAGATGGATGAGATCATCTAAATTTGTAGACTAGATTGCAAAATGTCAGTTAATGTGGGGGGTTTTCAATTAAATTGTGAAAATAAAGGCACCTTGACAAAAACAAGAACATGTAGCTAATAAAGTACAGATAAATCAGATTGGGACGGCTGTGGCTCAGGTGGGAAAGCGATCAGAAGGTTGGTGGACCAATCCCTGTTGTTTTATTCTTGGGCAAGATTCTAAATCCAGAGTGTCCCCTGTCCATTTAACAGTGTGAGTGTGTGTGTTTAAATTAGGGCTGGGACAACGCATCGACGCAAATTTTTTACGTCGACGCATAAAATACGTCGACGTAAAAAATTTGCGTCGATGCGTCGTCACTTTCAAAAAAACACATGGCGGCAGCGAGTAGCGGTAACATGTCGACTTAAACCACGCCCCCAGAACAGCAGTTCTACAGTATGGGGATATTTTAACCGAAAAGGAAGTGATTCAGTCTTTGAATCACTTCAAAGAAGTGTAAGGTTTGTAAGGTGGAAATGGTCGATCACAAAACGACCGTAAGTTTTCAACTTTTTTACTAATGCTGGTTTTTACCCTTTAATTCATCCAGACACCCCCCACGTAGACATGCACTCAGAGATAAACACCCAACCTCCGTAAATGCAAAACTAATTTAAGCTGCTTAGCAGTAACATATATCATTAAAATAATCGATGCATCGAAAAATTAATCACTAGATTAATCGATTGGGAAAATAATTGTTTTGCCCAGCCCTAGTTTAAATGTGAGGTAAAAGCGGGTAAAGATAAAAGTACTGTATGAATGTTGTGTGATTGGCTGTTTGAGTGCTCAAATTGATCAGAAAGGTTATATAGGTACCAGCCCACTTACCATAAATCAGAAAAGTATACATACAACATGTATCCTTTTTTTTTTTGTAAAGATGACCTGAAACACGAAAGAAACCTCTCCTCTGTCCACTTGCTGATTGAAGCTTAGTAGGAAATTGTCTAACTATACTTCCACCTTCTTATAGAATAGAATAGAATAGAATAGAAAATACTTTATTGATCCCCTAAGGGAAATTGTTGCATCACAGCAGCAAAATGGAATTATTATTATTATCTATGGCGTAAGCCAGCTGAACAGTTGATCTATTTTCCAAGACTTTATTTTATACCTTTGATAATAACAACAAATGTATACCCTTTACTGTACAACAATTACATTATGTAGAAAGCAGTACTTTTTCATTTGAAGTTTGATTGTAACAGTAAAATGTAAAAAGAAAAAAAATCAATAAAAATGTACTTTCTGTCTTTTTTTTCTCTCATCTACACGTTTAATTTGATCCTTTATTCCAAGGCTGTGGAGGGACGTTGACAACTGCATTAGGAGCATTCTCCTCCCCAAACTACCCACTGCCCTACCACCCAAATGCTGAGTGCTACTGGAACATTAGGACCAACCAGGGCAACAAACTCCTGCTCGCTTTCTCTGATTTCCATCTGGAATCTAATGCTAACTGTTATTATGATTATCTGGCTGTGAGTATCGTACCTCTAAATCATATGGGTGCATTACGCAAGACTAAAGTATAAAAGTAGATTGTTTCTTTTTTGGATGCATTTAATTTTGGGGAATATTCAAACAATTTCTAATGAATGTACATAACTTTATTTTGTATCACTGTAGCTAAACATAGATGCACAGCAGGGCTACTCAACTTGGTGTTTGAAAACAACAAGTCATTACAAGGCTAGATAGAAGTAGGTTTTTTTTTTCAGTTTAGGGTATAAAACAACTCGCTTAGAGGTTGAGATCTAATGAAATCTAAAGGACTCAGAGAGAGCCAATACTCAGCCAGAAGCTTTATCAGCCCACATTGTTCATGATTGGAGAAACAAAATGAGAGAAATAAAGAGTGAAGGTTCAATTCTTTCTTTTAGTTTTTATTCTAATGAGTACTAGAAGCCAGTATAACTCTGGTATGACTGGACTGATGTGCTCTCTGATTGGTTTTTGTTAATAACCTTGCAACAGAATTCTTGATAATTCTGTTGAATTCTTGATTTTCAATTCTGTTGAAATCAAGAGTTTAACAAAATTATTGATTTTGTATTTTTGTGGGTTCAGCAAAGAGAGCATTGTAGTGATCCACTTTACCAGAGATAAATACATTAATTAATTTTTCAGCATAATAACAAATCAGAAAGGGTCATATTTTGGTGATACTTTTAAGATGGAAGGAGGCTGTCCTGGTAAAGCACATTTAAAACACATTTCAGAATCTAAAATAACTCCCAGACCTTGTCAGCCAAAGTCCTTAACTTTCAGTGAGCAAATTAAAAGAACCAATTAAAAGCATTTCTAATATGTCTTCATTAGTTTTTAAAAAGGGGTTTTAATGCCATTAAATAAAGTACTAGGAAGTTTAGTATGTTATTGTCATCTGGCTCTACAGTAATACATAGCTGTGTATCATCTGCTTAACTATGGTAACAAATGCCATGTTGTCTGATTACTGTAACTTATCAAGTTACCAAGTAAGTGTGAGGTCAGGGTTTTGGAAAATTTAGTGAAAGCGATAACTCATGAAGGAAGTCAACTAGAATTTTCAAATTGATACCATAGGTGTACCTACTAAAAATCTCAGATCAGTTTGAATCTCAATGACTTCCACATCAAGGTCAGAGGTCAAGTTTTCTCAAAATCTTGTGAATGCAACAACTTAAGAACAAGACGACGTAGGATTTTGAAAGCGATACAGGAGGCTGAGGGGAAGCACTGGTGGCTGCCAGTATTTTAGGTTGATGTAAGCATGACAAACTAAGACATATTTTGTCTTAGTTTGTCATGCTTTTAGATTTTGTTTGTTTGTTTGTTTCATACACAAATGTAAACAAGTTGTTACTATCTCTGTTGAAAAGAACACACCATAATTACAGCTTTCAAAAATTTCATATTATTGAAACAGTTTTTCTTTAGTCCATTTTATTTCAGATGAACTTGAGTTTAATTTGTTTCTGTTATCTGTTTGTGTTAGGTACATGATGGCAACAGCAGCAGTGCTCCACAACTGGCCAAGCTGTGTGGCAGTGACCTGCCGAGTACCATCAACTCTTCCAGCAACGAGCTATACGTCAAACTCCGCACAGACAGCAGCATCAACGCAGGAGGCTTCCTTGCGTCCTACACTTCTCGTAAGAAAGCATAACATTGTGTTATATTTTGTTGCGTTACATTATATATGTTTGTGAATTTAAATAAACATAAACAATTATGATAATTTATGAGATATTACCAGATTCATGGAGGCCAAAATTGTATTTAAATAATAGAAGTATTGGATAAAAACATCAGGTCACAAGGTCAGATAAAATTAGTCATCATCAGTAATAACTGAAATACTTGAGTTCTTTTTTTTTTCTCTCGTTTTTCTTTTTTTTCTCTCTCTTTTCTTCCCTTCTCTGCACCTCTCCGTTTCCCACACCTCCCTCAAAAAAAAAAAAAAAGAAATACTTGAGTTCAATATATTTGTTAGTACATGACTTTTGTGTTCTTGTAAAGATAGCTAATATTGATGATGGTGATAATAATGATCCTGCACATATTATTTTTAATAATTTCCATTTATCGGTGTAAAAATTTAGTTTCCTTTTATAAGGAATACCATGTGTGAGCTTCTTTTTGTGTTGGATATTTCTTTTTTTCAGAATGCAATAGTATTGTGATCTCGGGGAAACACAGAGGAGTGATCGAGTCACTGAACTTTCCCAACAACTATCCAGACAACACCCAGTGCAGCTGGACAATCCAAGCCAGCAGTGGAAATACCATCAACTACACCTTTCCAGCTTTCCAGCTAGAGGCCAGCTCTGCTACTTGTACATTTGATTACATTAAGGTAACACACACGCATCTCTAAACATTATAGACTCAAAGAAAGACTCAACCAAGCTTGTTTGTAAATAAACACAATTAGAGTTTCTACATTTTTTTTATCCAATTTGTTTACTAAAACATAAATACTTGTCTATACAACTGACCCCTTTGTTTTTTTATTATGTGACATTAACTAAAAATAACAGTTACAAAAACTGACAACTATCCATCCATCCATCCATCCATCCATCCATCCATCCATCCATCCATCCATCCATCCATCCATCCATCCATCCATCCATCCGCTTATCCAGGGCCAGGTTGCAGGGGCAACAACCCAAGCAGAGAAGCCCAGACCTCCCTCTCCCCAACCACTTCCTCCAGCTTGTCCAAGGGAACACCAAGGCGTTCCCAGGCCAGCCAATAGATATAATCTCTCCAGTGTGTCCTGGGTCTGCCCCGGGGCCCCCTCCTGGTGGGACATGCAGGAACACCTCACTCAGGAGGCATCCTTGTCAGATGCCTGAATCACCTCAACTGGCTTCTTTCGATGTGGCTCTACTCTGAGCCCCTCCCGGATGGTCAAACTTCTCACCCTAGCTCTAAGGGAGAGGCCAGCCACCCTTTGGGGAAGCCCATTTCCACGCTCGTATCCGCGATCTCGTTGTTTCAGTCACTACCCACAACTCGTGACCATAGGTGAGGGTAGGGATGTAGATCGACAACAATCCTAATAAAATAAAAATGTATAAACTGACTGCTGAAAGAAGTTGAAACATTTTGTCAGTTAACGATTTGCTTTAAATGACTACTACTTTAAATTTTTCTTGAATTTCCAAGTTCCTCCTTCACTGATAAAACGTCCTATTATACAACTTACGGCAGACCTACAAAAAGTAATAAGAACTTAAGCTGCGTGATTCATGAGTTTAAGGAAGAGCAACAAGATGACAACCAGAAAACGGTGGGAAATTTTCCTGTTACCTTTCAGAGATGCTAAAGGACATCCAACGTGTAATGACTTCAATGGCAGATGCTAATTCCCACATAACATGTCACAACCAGTTGCACAGTATGACTGAGGAAATCCATGAATTTAAGGAGCAAATTCTCTTCATCTCCACACCTTTTTATCTGTTAACTCATGAAATCTTTGTCACCCGTAAAGTGCCCATTGAACAAAACTCTTACCGAGTCATCTGAACAAAACTCAAAATAATGAACGAGAAGGAGGAAATGTCAGCGGAGAACATCACTGAATCATTCTCACCTGCTTGGGCATCAGCTGCAACCCTCATCTCTAAAAAAAATAGGAAACCCTGTTAATTACATCGAGTGGTGTGTGGAGACAGATGCTTACACTTTGACCACCATTTAGGAAATACTAGACTCCCTGGCTGGCTTGATAGCCTTCTCTACTGTTGGAAAATAGATACTGACAGATGGAGGAGAATAGATGAGATAAGACCATTTTTAATCTGTCCCACGGGATTATATCAATTCAAGGTCATGCTCTTCAATCTATGCACCACTAACCTTCCAGTAACTGATGGAGATAACCTCAGGAGAGCTATTTTGAATACCTGAATGACATCATCATCTATTCATCACTATGGGAACAGCACCATGAGGGCATCCCCACACTTTTCCAAAAGCTCCAGGAGGCCAAGTTGACTGTCAGTATGAAAAACTCCAACATATCTCAGATCCTTTGATCACATTGCGTCATTTCCAATTAACATCAAAGGAGTTCAAAGGTTTCCTTGCGTAGCTGGCTCATTTTTTTTACAACTGTCTGAACCAGTGAATGAATTAAAACGCAAAGGATGTATGTCGCACTGCTTTTCAAGACCTGCTTTGCCTGCTCTTTGTTGTTTACACCAATACTAGTGATGTGGGCCTGGGAGCATGAGTTTGGAAAAGAGCACATACTGGTTAACCTGAGCATTATCCTGAATAGAAAAGGCAGAACTTAACAATTCTGCCACTGAGAAGTGTCTGCCTCTGGCATGGCCTGGAAAGACGGCGATACTAACTGGAAGGAAGATGCTTTACTGTGGTCACAGACCACTTTGCGCTATATTATCACTAGAATGGCCAAACACTTTTTAACGTAATTAACGATGTATGCTTTGCAATCGTTCCACACTGGAAAAAGAACAGTTCAAAGAAATCATATAAAGCCCCAAATTAAAAAAGATTTCTGCCCATTTTCACTGCATACTTTCTGCTTTCTCCTTATATCATTGTCCTAGCTCTATAATGGGCCTAACCAGGAAGCACCTCTGATTGGCACATTCTGTGGATACACTCCTCCCCCGGCCAACAGCACTACAACCTCAGCCCTTACTGTTGTGTTCAGAACTGATTCAAGTGTATCAACGTCAGGCTTCCAGATGATGTGGTACCAAAATGGTAAGAAGAAAATATATGACAAGATCAAGAGAACCACTACAAACATATTCTGTATTATAGTATTTAAAGAAGTTTTTAAAACATTTATTTAAATAAATGAAATTTTATTTTTGTATTTTTAAATATGTGCTACTAACTTAGCACTTTATATAAGTGTACTATCCAGCTAAGAGACCTACTCTCTCTAGCAAGTTCTGGATCTGCTCTGGGGTCTCCTCCTAGTTGAACACACCCCACCTTGAAGACATCAAGGAGGCATTCTGGTTTGTTGCCCAAAACACCACATGCGGAGGAGTTTTCACTCTTCACCGAGTCCTTCCCGATCATACTTCTCGCTTTATCATTAAGGACACCCTCATTTCATGTATCGGTTTTCTGTTTTTTCTTCACTATCCAGAGTTCATGGCAATAAGTGAGGGCAGCAATGTCAATCAATGAGTAACTCAGCCACTCTGCTCTCTCTTCAACACATCTGACCAGTATAACTAAACACTAACCAATAACACAAATACTGCATCTCCTAAACCAAGAACAGGTGCATCCACTCACTGAGCTGCTGGCACGACATAGGCAACCTGAAAACATAACTTGTGCTAGTGGCTGTTTCTGTCTGCTGTATTTCTCCTTCAGTGGAATCATAGACACATCACATGTGTTTGTTACCACATCTCATCTTGTCATAGATGTCCTGAAAAGATGTATAAAGGTGCAGCACTGTAAGTCTGCTCTTACCAAGAGATCTACATCTCCTTCGTCTCTTCAGACTGTCACACATATAGAAAGAAGGTGTGACTTTTGCAGGTCCACTTGGTAGTGGAGGTGGCTTTGTGTTTGATGGTAAACTATAAAGTCATTTTAAGTTTATACCACACTTGGTAGCTGGCTGTTGGTTTTGATATCTGGTTTTGACAAAGGTGCTTTAGTGCATATTTTCTCATGCTCTCTCTTCACCTTCCTAGCTTCTGCTGACAAAAGTGCCGTAAAAATCTTTTTTATAAAATTGTTGGTTTAGTCTAAATAATTACTCAAATAAAATAATACTAATCTGATGCATGATCTAGT
This sequence comes from Pelvicachromis taeniatus, assembly GCA_015108175.1. Taxonomy (NCBI): domain Eukaryota; kingdom Metazoa; phylum Chordata; class Actinopteri; order Cichliformes; family Cichlidae; genus Pelvicachromis; species Pelvicachromis taeniatus. The sequence continues at coordinate 22,857 of VURO01009557.1, forward strand.
GATTTCTGTATCCCTGCAGGCTGTGGTGGAGATCTCTCTGGTCCCAGTGGCTCCTTCAGCAGCCCAGGCTACCCGAACAGATATCCAGATAACAGAGAATGTATATGGTATATCACCACATCAGCTGGCAGCAGTATAACTATCACCATCCATGAATTTGATGTTGAGTACCACCAAGACTGCAACTATGATGTGCTGGAAGTAAGATATGGACCTTTTTGTCTACTAGACGTTGTCTTAGTAGTAGTCAGTTTATGAACATAACAAAAGCTGAATTCATGACAAAACTCATATTATCTTAATTCAGTTCAATGAAATTAAATATCAGTTCTGTTAAAATTGAGTTGTATAGCACCAAATGACAACTAGGTGATTCGATTCACAAGGCACTGATTTAATCACTGATTCGATTAGATTGAATTCTCTCTCTTTGGCACTTGGAGGAGGCGGACACATTCTCTCCCTCGCCATTCCCTTATCTTTCCTGCTTAGCTCCTCCTAGGCTGGAGGCTTTGGAGGATCCAGCCTTCCCGGTCTACGTTACCGGGTCTTTCGAAGGCCGGAAGTGCGAGGCTTGATATGCATCACCAGCTGTTTCGTTGGAGTTGAATAAACTCAGCCGTCTGCTCCTTGCTCTCTAAAATATAACAGGACACTGGAGTAAATTCGCTACAATCTCACACTTCTGTTTAATCACTTTTCTGTTTGTCATTTATTCAGCTGAGTGAAAACAAACCGATTTACTCAGGACATCATATATTTGCAAACGTGCCCCAAACGTTTTCGGAGATGTCGGTTACCCATCAGCTCGATTGCGGACCACGGGGGGTTTGAAAATGATGTATGGGGAGTCCGCTATTTTCGCTGGCTCTAGTGGACCTTGACGACCCGCTCAGCGATCGAGCTGGTGACACCTCAGAAAACGTTCGGGGCACGTTTGCAAATATGTGATGTCTTGATAAGCCGAGCAGATATTTGAAGTTTAGACAGCTACATTCTCGCCTGAAAATATGTTAAAAGTTTATTTTGTGACCCAGAAACTGTAATAAGAGTAATATTAAAACGAAGTAGCTGCTGCCATTGTTGGAAACTGGAATTGGCTGGGCCGCACTATGAATTCTGGGAATGAAGGATACACCTGACCTGTGACGTAACCGGTCTACAAATGCGGCCTCCGATGGATGCAGCTCTTTGGAACTTTTGCAAGATCTCGGAAAAAATTGTGAGATCCCGCAAAACTATTGCGAAATCTTGCAAAACTATTGCGAGAGCTCTCAAAATTTCATCTTAATTTTTTTTTTCTCAATGTCCCTTGCGGGGCTCCGTACTTTACACTGAACGTTAAAGACCTTACAGCAGGGGTCACCAACCTTTTTGAAAGTGAGAGCTACGTCTTGGGTGCTGATTAATGTGAAGGGCTACCAGTTTGACACACACTTTTGAAATAACAAATTTCCTCAATTTAATTTTAATTATATGTTATCATTAATAATTAATGTAATTCATCTATGTAAAGACACTGATTATGGCAACTGTTTCTGTGGAGACCAGCTAGTGCTGATCTAATATTTAAAAATAAATTTTTTTTTAATATATTATCTCTAACAAATTGACACCATTGCAATTGTGATTTTTAAAAAATAGCAACAAAAAATAAAAATAGATGGAGTTTACTGGTAAGTTGTTATAGTGAGCTATTTTAGAATAGCCCCGCGGGCACCATGTTGGTGACCCCTGCCTTACAGTAATAGAGAGAAAATCAGATGACCCCAAGGACCTGAGCAAGGACTTGGTGACACTGGGCAAGAAAAACTCCCATCAGCATAGATGACTGAAACTATCGTGATCAATTGGGGTTCATGGCAAAAGGCAATAAATTGACTTGATTTCTTTTTGATTTGATTATTTATTGAATTGATGTCATTTGCCCTCAGGTTTATGGAGGGCCAGACTTGTCAGCCCCACAGCTGGCTAAGCTATGCAGCACTACAAGCAGCCCAATGCATGTCTCCAGCACTGGCAACCTTCTCACTGTGCGCTTCAAATCTGATGCCTATGTCAGTGGTCGAGGATTCAATGCAAGCTGGACTGAAGTCCAGGGAGGTGGGTAGGCATCAGCGTATCGGAGCTTTGGGTCGTGCAGCTTGATTACAGATTTTGAAGCTGGGTGGAATATTTTACAGAAATGTAGTGTTGTAGTCTCACCTGGATTGAATAGTTTTTGCAATAGTTTTTGACTACTGACAATTCACCACCTGCCATCTCTCTACTAGTTAAGAATTTATGTATATATATACAGTACTCTGTAGGTTAAAAAGTAAACTCTCTTTCTTTTTGCAGGCTGTGGAGGCCCAGTCACAGCTCCTTCAGGAGAAATCCATTCTCCTTTGTATCCCAACAGCTATCCAAACAATGTGGATTGTTCCTGGGTCATCAGTGTGGATCCCAACCACCGTGTCTTTCTAAACTTTACAGACCTGGACATTGAATATCACAGCAGCTGTGTCTGGGACTATGTGGCTGTAAGTGACTGAATAGAAACTGATTGGTGCAATATTAAAGCAGGTGTGTTTGGTTGTTGCTGTTTGCTGTATCTAAGCCTGACAAGGCAAAGACGAATCACTGCTTAAAAAGCCAGCAAACTAAGAAAGTCCACAGTGAACTTTTCATTCTTGTGCATGTAGCCTAAACTTTTGTTTATGCTTCCATTCGGTGTGACACATCACAATTACGCTGTTTCTGATTTTTTTTAATGTAACTTTTATTTTTTATTTTATTTGATGGACACCATTATAAAATAACAAATGCTAAAATTACATATAACATGAATACATGTAAGCCAAAATAAAACAAGTCAGAGTTACAAGTAAAGTAATATACAAAGTCCAAAGTACTTATCAATAGCATATTGCACTCCTTAGTTAGCTCTGAGGAAGCGAGACAAGCGATACGTATAAAAAAAAAAAATCCCCACCTGCGCTACGGGGTGGTCTTTTTATCCCTCAAGTGGATAATACAGTCCCAATCAAAAGTTTAAGACCACTTAAAAATAGCAAAAAATCTTGTTTTGCATGTTTGGATCTTAACAAGGTTCCAAGTATGTCGGTGAAGGTTCTCAGTCATCAAACCTTTTTTTTGTTTTTCATTTTTTATTTAATTCGCAAGAATTTCAAAGTTGTTTTATTTTGCCATCATGTGGTATAGTGTGTAGAGTTTTGAGGGGGAAAAAAGTGTGTAATATGAGAAAATGTGGAACAAGTGAAAAATCGTGAGTGCTTTCTGGATTCAAACCAAACACAAACATCTTACATGCCCCTCAGGCCTCTTCACATGGCTCGTCTTTGATGCTTTGTAGGTAATTCCAGAATCAGTGTCTTCCGTCTGACCTCCTCAAAATGAGCTTGTTCTTTTTTTTTGTACAATACCTTTGATTAGATTAGATTAGTCTTTGTCTTAGATAATTACTTTTGTGTAACTATAGCTTAAATGCAGTTATGCCACCTTCGTCATCTATTTTCTAGTATATAAAAAGGAAAATATCCAGACTGTAAATGGACTGGTTATTATATGGTGCTTTTCTAATCTATCTGAGCGCATGTGCTTCCTATCTAACATTCACACACATTCATGCTCTGGATGCATCGGAGAGCAACACGGGGTAGTATCTTGCCCAAGAATATTTAGCATGCAGACTGAGGCCGAACCACCAACCTTCCAGCAGATCAGCTCTACCACCTGAGCTCCATCCACCTCCACCCTGTATATATCTGTATACAGAGTATATTTTTGCATGACTTCTACAGGAAATCTCAGACTGTGCAAGCAAATGCAGTTAAAAAAAATAAGTTTTTGTATTGATTAATCATAAACCCATCATAATCAAATCGTGCCTAAATATTTTGCATTTTGTAGCTTGACTAAGATGTCACCCAAGAACTAATGTGCACCCCAGTCGATAAGAAGGTGTTTTTATGAAAATAGATGCATGAAATGTGATTTGTTTGTTCATTTACTATGTGCCAACACAACCACAGTTTTACTGAAACCATGCACTTGTCCATTTGTAGATCCATGATGGTCCGACCTCGTCTTCTCCTCTGCTTGGCCGTGTGTGTGGCTCCAGTGTTCCTCCCTTCACCTCCACCCAGAACACGATCTATGTTCGCTTTAGATCAGACTCCAGTGGCAGCCACCGTGGTTTCAGTGCTCGCTTCTCGGAGGGTCAGTCCTCTTTGCTTCAGTCACTTGAACACTGATATAATTTGTCTGCTGTAATGGTTTGTTGGCTCATGCCTCTGTTCCTGCTACATCAGAGAAGACTGCTTCAGTTTCAGTTGCAGATTTGACACAATCTTCTCCTTTTTAGCTACTGGACAAAAATATATCTGCTACAAACAGCTTGATCTGCATGTTCTGGTTGCCAAAGCCAGAGCTCAGCTGACAATGTATTTTTGTTTTCAACAGCTTGTGGCGCAACGATTATAACAGATGATAATGGTGGGGCCATTGCATCACCAAGGTATCCAGCACAATATCCATCTAATCAGAACTGTAGTTGGATTATCACAGCACAGGAACCATGTGAGTTGCTTTAGTTAAAGAAGACTAGAAAACGTCATTCTTTTATATCTTTCATATAGAAAAACTTGAGATGCAAACTGTTCTAATAACCACTGACTTGTCTTTTTTTGCCCAGTAAACCATGTGACCCTTTCATTCACTGACTTTGACTTAGAGAGGATCTTCGCCAATTGTTCTCATGATTTTTTGGAGATCTTGGATGGAGACAATTATCAGTCACCTAGTATAGGTAGATATTCACTATATGTGTGTTTGCTTGTCTGTTTTGGTAAGTGATAGATTTACAAGGGTAGTGCTTGCCTAGGCCTAACCTTTCTAATCAGAAGAGAAGAGATGTGCTGAATCCTGAAATCAGTATCCTAGTGAGTATTATACCGCATTGCCTTTTTATCAGTGCAGCTTCTGCATCAGGCTGGTGTCCTTCTGTGACAATGCCTTATACACCTGGTTTGTCACTTCAGTCTTGCCATATTCTTGTAATGTAATGTGTTGCATTTAATTGCACTGGGTAAACTACAATCTTCATTTCATTTCAACAGTGAATGCCATTCTACCGAGAGCAGTGCAAATTAGCGGTGGAAAACTGAGCAGACCAGATAAGGGAGCCAATAGTCTACCAAACAAAATAATACCATAGAAGCACAAGTTTTATGGATGTGTTCTCTCTGGAGAAATGATGACAATTCAGATCAATGATAGCCAAGTGAAAAAGAATTGACATTTTTTAAATTAAGTTTATGTTAAAATTACAACTTAATGTTATCTTTTGCTAGGGCGCTACTGTGGATCTGAAATACCTCACCCAGTGACATCCTTCAGCAACTCTTTAGTAGTCAAATTCATCTCTGACCAGTCTGTCTCCAGAAAGGGTTTCAGAGCTACCTACTCAGGCTCCACTTCCAGTAAGTCATACTGGGTCACACTGCTTATAGCCACACACAATAAGAAATGATCAAAATCAATTAAAAATCACATTAGTCTCATGCATACACACTCTTACAGACAAGATTTCCAGCAAAGTTTATTCTTCTCGTTTCCTTTACTCAGGTTGTGGAGGAGATCTTGTGATGGAGACTGGTGCATTTAACAGTCCTAACTATCCAGATGCTTATCCAGCTAATGTGGAATGCGTGTGGACCATCCGCAGTTCACCAGGAAACCGCATCCAGCTCTCATTTATGTTAGTCAATTTAAGCATGATTTTTTTGACCTTGGAAAGATGTATTAGAGTTAGCTAGTAAATAAGTTCCTACAGCAGTATTCCACAGACAGACATTACTAGTTGACTGCCTATCAGTGGGAGTAGCTTTAGGAGGTCATCTACTAATCAGAGGGTTGGTGGTTCAATCCCTGGCTTCTCCAGTCTGCATGCCTGAGGATGAACACCACGTTGTTCTCTGATGATGATCAATGTGTGTGAATGCAAAATAGGAAGCACGTATGCCTAATTTAGACTTCTGCAGAGAGCTTTTGCTGAGACTTGTTTAAGTGGCTGACATCACTGCCCACATTTATGCTTGTTTGTGGTTATGTTTTAATGGTGTTGGTGTTGTACATGCAGTGCCAACTGATGGGAAAATATAAAATGCTGGGATGTTTTTTTTTCTTCTTTCTTTGTTGTGCTCAGTTTTTCTTTTCAGTCTCTCACTGAACATGCTCCTCTGATGGGCATCACATCATGGAGTGGGTGGGAGGTATTGTCCAGCAATGTCCTTATATTAGACAACATTGGGCTACCCGACACTACCTTCAGAGAGTGCATCTCCATTCCCACAGTACTGGCCTTAAGGATCAGCAACCCCACAGGAAAGAATGGAAAAAGAGCGAGAAGCCACATTTAGGGAGAAGAGTTGAAAGTAGTATGTAGGAACTAAGTACAGATGAGATGGTCAGACTCATGGTGTTATATGTATGATTCAGCAGAATAATTTAAACTTTCCACTGTGCTAAAATAGCCTTAGAAACAAATCACAACTCAGTTGTGCGTGACTGACACACTCTGCTCCTTAAACAAATAGCTTTAGACCTCTTCTTAGGTGTCTGCTACATGAACTTCAGTTAGATAATTCACTCTTGTTTCTTGTGCCTCTGTTAATTTATGACTTATCTGTACACACAGGAACCTGTAGTAGTAAATATGACAAACAATCTTACTGTGTTTTGTTCAGTACATTTCAGCTCCAAGGAGACTCTGGTTGTCAAAATGACTACCTGGAAATCAGAGAAGGCAACGCCACTGGGCCTCTAGTTGGGCGCTTCTGTGGAAACTCGCTTCCTTCCAACTACACCTCTGTCATTGCTCATATCATGTGGGTGAAGTTCATCTCAGACGCTTCAGTTAGCGGAGCAGGATTCAGAGCTACTTTCTCACACTGTGAGTGTCTGTGTGTGAGAAAATAAACCAACCATCTTCTATATCGTCACGATTGTTCTCCTCAGATCGGTACCAGGGATGGATAAGGATATTACTGGTCTATGATCCTAAATGTTTGTTTTTGTGTTTGGCACAAAAAGAATACATTTTTTATTATTTTTAATAAGAAATTAGAGATAGATTATGCCAGTAGACTCAGCCAGTTCATCCAGCTATTTACACAGTTATGTTCTGTGTAACCAATAAAAAAAGAGATAATGAGAAATGTTATTTTTGACTTTCTCACTGCTCCACAGTGTATGGTGTGGATGTTACTGGGGAATCTGGTCAGATAGCATCCCCACTGTATCCCAGGACATACCCCAATAACGCTGACTACCACTGGACTATAACTGTGGATGGAGACAGCTACATCCAGATCCGCTTCTTGGACATGGACATTGAGGATCTTTATAACTGCTACTATGACCACCTGAAAGTAAGATTGTGAATGCTCGGAGATTGTAATCTACGGAAGCCGAGAACGGCCATATCCGTTAATAATATTTTTCTCTTCTTTTCTCGTGATAACGAGTTTTTATCCCGTTATCTCGAGAAAACCGTTTTGTTTTCTCATGATAACGAGTTATTTATCCCGTTATCTCGGGATAACCGTGGTCCGGTTTTCTCGAGATAATGGGATAAATAAGTTGTTATCACGAGAAAACGGTTTTGTTTTCTCGTGATAACGAGATAAAAATATCATTAACGGATACAGCCGTTCTCGGCTTCCATAGTAATCTATAGACAATAACAGTCAAATTTTTATAATATTGTGCCCAATACATCGTGTTGTTTTATATTACACACTTATATTAACTTATGGTTCATATCAACTCAGATTTTGTGGAAGAACATAGAAAAACTTCCTAGTGCAAGCTGAAGTTGTGGAGGGCCATCCTGTTTATTGCTTTTCCTAATGGCCTCCATCCTTGTTTGTCTGCAGATATTTGATGGTCCCAGTGTTCATAATTATCTTCTTGGGACATTCTGTGGTTTGAGTCTGCCCCCTCCTCTGAGAAGTTTGGGAAGCACTGTCACCGTGCAATTCAAGTCAGATACAGTGGTGGGGGGAAAAGGTTTCCTTTTGGAATGGACTGCTATTCAGAACTCTGGACCACCACCCACTATCACACCAGGTGAGAAACAGCAATTTCTCAGCAGCCCTGTTACATAAACGCATGCATGACCCAAATGCAGACTCATAGTTGGGAGGAAACAAAACCTAACCTTTATTGTCGCTGAAATAGATTGTGAATATTAAAATCACAAAATCTGAGAATACTGCGGGGAAACACACTAGACACAAACAAATTAAATACAGAGAATGCTAATGACATTCTTATTTATGTAGCGTTTTTTATTTGTTTGTGCTTAACTTAATATTGAATTTATTTATTAAACTGAAAGGCAATGTAGTGACTTCAGTACTGTATTAATATGTTCACATTTCTGTGTACATATAAGGACTGCTGCAGTCAGATTCTAAGTCAGCTGAAGAATTTTGTAATTTTCTATGTATTTTTTTTTTGTGGTAGAAAGCAGTCCTGGTGACCTTATTAATATGATTTTCAAAACTGAAATCTCTGTCCAAAATCATATCAATGTCTCTGACTTACTCGCTGTGTTTCAGAAATGTTAAATGCAACCTTCATCTTGTTGTTTTTCTGTATGTGTGCAAGGTGCATGCGGTGGGATTGTAATGACAGGAGAGACTCCTGGCTTCCTCTATTCTCCTGGCTGGCCAGAAAACTACCCTTCTAATCAGGAGTGTACCTGGTTAATACATTCTCCAGACTCAACAGTAGAGTTTAATATTTTGTCTTTTGACATAGAGGACAGCCCTAGCTGCTACTTTGACAGAATTGTTGTCAGAGATGGTAAGTAATTACAGCCAACATCAAAGAATAACAGTGCTGATGGATTTTTATTCCATTTCAACAGATGAAATAATGTGATTTAATTGATCTTAAGGATATTAAAAACAGTTTTCTTTGAAGTTCAATGTGACATTCCAAAAAAATGATGTAATCTAACAGCTTCAAGTTGACTTTTATAGAAAGATTTGGTGTCTGATAGTAACATATCCAAAACTTGTGATGGTGTTTGCCTTTCTTTCCCAATTTTGTTTTGAAATTCATGTTCTTGTTTAGAGGCAGACCACATCCTCAGACTTAATATTCTAATAAGAGAAAAATTGACCGGTTTTGTAATAGAGAGCTGAAATCCCACAACGTGTGTCTTACGCGTTAGGCTAAATTATGTATAAATGACTTGAAGTCTTTAAAAACAAAAATAGTAAAGCACAATAATGCATTTATGAAAATTTCAGCACGTGATGCTTTACTGTTATTATGTTATATTATGATATTATGAATTTTGTTTCATTTGTGGCAAATAACAGCATTTAATAACATTCTGTGCAGTGTTGTTATGGAGCATCATTATTGAAGTGTGGATTCTATGTCCAAACAACAGCTTTCTAATTAATAATCTTTGCTTTGAAGAGTGATCAGTGTTGGAATGCATTATGTCGTTGCAACATCCAATTTGAGATGCTTGTTTCATGAAGTGCTAGACCTTCTCTGGACATGTCATTGATTGCTGAAGTAAAGATGGCTCATGGTATTGGGCCAAGTATTTGCTTGGCTGTGCTTTCTTTTATATAAAGAAGTAAAAATTATTTACTGCGGATGCTTATTTAAACCTGATAACACGATAACCTGACGTTAAAGTGAGTGCTCTGGACTTATAGACAGCATTTATATGTCCACACAACTGTTGTTGGTTTGTTTGGTCTTCTGGACAACTTAGAATGGCTTTTGTTTCGGTTATTGCCAGGTGCAACCAGTCAGTCCCCTGTGCTGGCCGATGCTTGTGGTCGGGACCCCCCAGGATCTCTTCACTCAACAGGAGATACCATGCACATCCATTTCTCCTCAGACAGCAGCGTCAATGGCCGAGGCTTTAATGCCTCCTACTCAAAAGGTGATACATTAGCAGTTAATCATCTCCTGACATATAAGCATAAGATAAAAACAAAACAAAACACTAAAAAAAACAAATACTGCACACTTCAGTTTTAAAAAGACATTAAAGCAAATTGTGTGGCAGTCCTTCTTTTTACAAATGGAGACCACAAGGTGTTGATGAGAATTACAGCTTTGACAGAAGAAAGAGGTCATTTTCCTTCAACATAAAGTAACAAGCTTTCAGTGTGTGAACCTACCATAGTTTTCAAGTTTTTCTATAGATTATGGTGTTCTGGCCTTAACATTTCCTCTCAAGTCATTTTTCATTATCAATATATTAACTACCAGACTTCAACATTGCCACTACTCTACAACAATAATTATACTAGTAAGTGGAATAATATGTGTTGCTTTTTCTTTTTGTAGGTTGTGGTGGACTCCTGCATGTTGACAGAGGTGTTCTGAGCAGTCCCAATTACCCACAGAATTACCGGCCAGGTTTGGATTGCGGCTGGCATGTGATGGTGACGCCTGGCTTTAGAGTTTCTGTCACCTTCCAAACCCCCTTTCAGATCCAAGGCTATGGAACTGGATGCAGTACAGGGGATTACCTGGAGGTAAACATATGGATAGCAAAAACTACAAAAATGAATATTTGAAAAAAACATCCGCACTGCTACAAGTGAGAAAATAGATTTTTGGCACTGTGGATGTGCATAGACGAAGTGATTACTGGCAATTAACAGCTGTTTAAAGTCTATGACGTTCACAGGTGCTAGAAATTGTGGCAAATGAAATTCACTGTGTGTTGTTCAGCTCGATCCAGTTTGATCTAGTCTCAATCCAGTCTGAACAGTGTGCAGGGAATAGTTTAGTCAAATGTACAGTCCACTTGTCACACCATGATGATGTCAAGTGGAACCAGCAACAGGCTTAGCTATATTTGACAAGTTTGCTTTTTTCTTTTTTTGCATAAAACAATTCTAAAAACAATGCAATGTGCAGAAGTGTGAAACAATACCATACAAGAAACAAATGTTAATTTAAGTAAATTATTAAAGAAAGCATCTCAACACATTCTTTGATTCACATAAAGTCACTGATCTTTTGGTATTCCCATCATTCTTCACAGTCTAAAGAGCTTAGGAAAGAAAAGTGTCTGTACTTCTTTAAGTTGCTTGAAGATGTTTCATCCAAGAAACTTCTTCAGTTCTAAGGTCAAATGGTGGAGAGTCCCAGATTTAAGCCCTATGGACCCCTTATTCACACGAGCCAAAGTGTGAAAATGGCCGTAGGTCACTATCAGCCAAGGTTTCGAGTGAACTCATTGTGAAACCTAGGATGTGCGTGGGCGTTAAGCCGTCTGGGAAGGATCTCAAAGCTGGATTATAGATGGCAGTTGGTGTTGTAAGCCACCGCCTCTGTTCAAAGATGGCCGTTCACAGTGGACATAGATGGCTTCTTTCACTCCTCTTTTAAACCATCTATCTTCTCTGTCCAAAATGTGAACATTGGCGTCCTCAAAAGAGTGACCTTTGACCTTTAGATGCAGATGGACAGCCGAGTCTTGTCCCGTCAAAGTGGCTATTCTATGTTGTGCCATGTGCTTATGAAGTGGCTGTTTGGTCTCTTCAATGTAGAAGGCTGAGCATTCCTCGCTCCACTGTACAGCATACACTACGCTGTTAAGTTTGTGTTTAGGAGTTTTGTCTTTGGGATGAACCAGTTTGTGTCTGAGTGTGTGGCTGGGTCTGAAGTACACTGGGGTGTCGTGTTTCGAGAAGACTCCTGAGTTTCTCTGATAAACCTGCTACATAGGGGATAACAATGTTGTTGCGTTTGTCTTTCTGATCCTCCCTAGTTGTTATCTGATCTTCTTTACGGTGCTTCTTTGCTGACTTGATGAAAGCCCAATTAGGATAATCACATGTTTTAAGAGCCTCCTTTACATGTGTGTGTTCCTTCTTTTTCCCATCAGGTTTAGAGGGGACTTAGAGGGGACAGTTATCCTTTATGTCTTCCCTGGTGACCTTTATGTTTTTATCTACAGCATTCACGAGAAGTGAAGGATTCTACTTCTTGGGTTTTGATTTTGACCCAGGTGTCATCCACATATCTGTACCAGTGGCTAGGTACTCTCCCTTTGAAAGAGCCAAGAGCCTTTCTTTCCACTTCCTCCATGTAAAGGTTGGCTACAATAGGTGACACCGGGGAGCCCATGGCACATCCATGTTTTTGCCTGTAAAAACCCTTGTTGTATTTAAAATATGCGTTGGTAAGGCAGTGGTCTAACAGAGTGCAAATCTGATCAGGGGTGAAGCTGGTTCTGTCTTCCAAAAAGCTGTCCTCTTGTAGGCGTTTTCTGACAGTCTCCACTGCCTCTGTGGTAGGTCTGCAGGTGAAAAGAGAGACTACATCAAAAGACACCATAGTCTCATCTGGATCCAGGGTAAGTTTCCGGACCCTGTCGGTGAAGTTGGTGGAGTTTTTGATATGATGTGAGGTGTTCCCCACAAGAGGTGCTAGGATGGTAGCAAGGTGTCTAGAAATGTTGTAAGTGGCTGAGTTTATGCTGCTAACAATGGGTGTGAGTGGGACTTCTTCTTTGTGGATCTTAGGAAGCCCGTAATCATAGGGTATAGCATCCCTTGGGTATAGACAATGATATGTAAAGTTCTTGAAGGCAACTGATAACTTTCTATTTGTAGCTGCTTGTGGGGTCTCGTTTTAAGGCTTCATACACATTGTTATCACTGAGGAGTGTAGTAATTTTTGAGTGGTAATCAGTTGTGTTTAGAACCACAGTGCATCTTCTCTTGTCAGCTGGTGATGGTATGATGATGTTGTGGTCTTTTCTCAGGGTTGCGATGGTCTTATTTTCTTGTATTGTGAGGTTAGACAGAGGGGCTTTAGCACTGGAGAGGGTGGCTGAAACCTTCATCCTGATTTGCTCTGCTTCTGTTTGTGATAATTTATTGTTATTCACAGTTATCTTTCCCTTTCTCCACAGCTCAGGAATGGTCCAGATGGCTCATCTCCATTACTTGGAGGACGACTGTGTGGTTCAAGCCCCCCATCTGTCCTCCAGACAACTGACAACCACCTCTTTATTCACTTTGTGTCTGATGCCAGTAATGAGGCCTCTGGCTTTAAGCTGGTATTTGAAGCCCACAGTCAAGGTAGAATCTTCACTTAATCACAATCACAAGAAATGTTTCAATGCAGAAAAGCGATCATTTCTAAAGATTTAGTCACAGTTGACCAGTTTCGAAATTACAGTTGTGCTGTTGAAACATGGACTTGATGCCAACAGAACTCTAATTTAGGAACGTTTTTAGTTTTATGCTTGTGAGGGGCAAAAAAGAACAAAGTTGGATTAAAGGGAGAGGTAGTAAAATAACTTTTTCAGAAAGACGATTAATTAAGGTGCTGCACTAATGCCCAGTGTGGCAGCACAAGGTGGGAATAAAATAAATATTCTTCACAGTTTAAAAGACAACGCCACCCTGGGAATTTTGCCCAGAGAATACTGGATCTAAATAATGCTAATTACCAGGAAGACACTCGGGTCCATTATACTCAATACAGAGATCAATGATAAGGTTCAATGATAAAAAAGACAACTTATTAATACTTATTTAAAACAGCATATAAACACGAGCATAAATATCAATATACAAATATTCTAAAAAGTATTCAGAGCCGAGGTTTACCAGGGCAGGGAGGCCACGCACAAAAACAACTCAAAAAAAGAAAAGAAAACACACCAACACACAAGTGCAGCACACTATCACACGCTCACACTAATAAACTAAAAATGCAGGTGTGTAATACTCAAAAGATCCCACCACCAAGGCACCCCAGTTCTCCTCCACGTCAGGCCCTCCGCATCTGAATAAAAGAAACAAAGAAAATTATAATATATTAAAAAAAACAACTAGTTTGCACACGCTGGGGTTAGCCCAACTGCAGGAACACACTGGTGATCCGCAGCTAGAAAAAGGGCCTCCTACCAGTGGTGAAACAGAAATCCAAATTACAAATCAAAACAACAGAGAGACAGGCATACACACTAAATAAAACCTTAAATCTGGAGCAGGCGGCGTCGCCGTATTACTCCAAATTGCTGACCGCCCGACTACTTTAATTTAACAATTCAGTTGATCGACATGCACGCCAGCTGACTCCCGCAGCCGACATGTTGATGGGAAGATGGATGGAGCCTGTCGCTGTCCACGCCGACGTCCACTCTTAAGGGGATGGCAGCAGCAGGGAAAAAGAACCCTCGCAGACGGAAACAGACAGTAAAAGGCAAAGCAGCAGCGCTTCTGTTAGCGTAGTGTAGAAAAGTTGTAGCAACCTTGCTGTAACGCTACTGGCCGATTACTTTGCTCTCCCTGAACCTGCCATACTACAGGCCTTCTTAGATTACCACCCACAGCAGAACACCAGCAGTGCAGTTGTGATGAGGGTGTTCAGCTGTAAAGATGACACCAACAGGAAGTGGCTTACTTATTGCAAAGAACGCCATTTATTGTTCTGATTTGTGTGTCTGGCATTTGCAAGACAAACTGACACCAGCACATTTATTACTCGACCAGTCTTTTTGTTTCCGCTATGTACTGTTTAAAATCCAGAATAGGGAGGATGGTGTAGGTTTAAGTTTATTAGATTGATACATATATACCAACAAGGCAGTGTACATCAAAGCAG